>JAVDBV010069388.1:0-10033 GCA_032619315.1 Piper longum
GGCATCGGCTCGGTACACGTTCCGAAATACACTCAACTCGAACCGACGGCTGAACCGATCGGCTAACGACTATAAAACCTGTGACTCGAATCACGGGTTTTACAGGAGGCCAGTAAGAAGCTAGTAAGAAGCTCACACATGGGGTCAACCGTGTGGAGTCATCAATGAATGCATTCCTACACGATGAACAGTCAGGTGCGTGGTTGAGGCTATGAAGGGTGGTCTTTGAATTATTGAGGACTATTCAATCATCGAAGCCAGTATCGGGATTGCCAGATCTCAATCAAATAGGAGTTTACTTGTCAGGGTTGGAGTTCCTTGTCAGGGAGGACGAGGTAGCTAACACCTTCCTCAAGACCCGAGGGAGGTTAGTATCGAAATCAGTAAGGTAGTCGGAGGTGCTACTAGGGCAGGTTTTGCTGTTAGTGAAGTCCGATCCAATGGGCAAGCAATGGGCTGCTGCAATCAGGAGAGAACTGGTTCGAATGGGCTGGATAGGTGATCAAGAGGTGGTCTATGCTGATAGGAGTCGGCCGTAGTTTCCTATTAGTGGGCTACTATGAAAGCTTGAGGAGGAGAAGTTCCCACATACCTGAGGGGACAAACATCGCGGGAGAAACTGGATGTGGGTGCTCATGATGCGAGTGCGCTATCGCTTGAGGAGGAGAAGTTCCCACATACCCGAGGGGACAAACATCGCGGGAGAAACCAGATGTGGGTGCTCATGATGTGAGTGCGCTATCGGTTGAGTACAAGGACTGATAGTGGAGTTTTTCGTGAAGTCCTGGTTGAGGGAATCACAGGGCAAGGTGGATGGATGGTCAAAAGTCGATTTGCTACAACTTCGACCGACACAGAAGAAATCAGGGAGGTTGGTCTCACCAGACAGAGTGTCTGAGTTCTCGAAGGATAAGGGGGCAGCAGCAGAATTAGTTGCAGTGGAGTCTACAACTAATGAACCTCAATCTAAGGAGCAGATTGAGTGGGAGAATGCATTACTTAGGGAGTAGTATATGAGGCAAGTCGTCATAGCCAGTAGGGGAAGCTGGTTAGAACTCTTTGGTGCAGTACAACCCGGGCGAATGAGGGGAGCTTCCAAACCCAGTGCCACCGGTAGTCCGACAAGTGGTGCTACCAGCTGTGGACGATAGTGACTGATACATTGTGGAAAAGTTCTTGAAGAATGGAGCTGAGGTATTCATTGGAGGGATTGATTAAATGAAGGTAGAGAGCTGGATAGACATTACTGAAAAAGTGTTTAGAGCTCTATCTGTGTCCCACCTCCATCAAGTGAGGTTTGCAACTTGCATGCTTCAGGAGGAAGCATCTTACTGATGGAAATCATGAAAAAGACCACCTTTTATCGTCGTGAGATCTCATCCATCTCATGGGCAGAATTTGTAATAGCCTTCAATGGATAGTACTTTCCAGAGTCCGTTGTTCAAAAGAAAGCACTGGAATTCGCCACTCTGGCTCAGAGGGAAGATTCGGTCCGGGAATATACCAAAAATTTCTTGCAGTTGGAACAGTTTGCACTTGGGATTATGGCAACTAAAAAGGCTAGAGTGAATAAATTTTTCTGAAGCAGTGCTACAACTGTGGAAGGATGGGACACATGCAAAAGGAGTGCCATCAGCGCCTGAAGCAACAACAGGAGTAGCCTGAGAAGGGGAAAGCACCAGCTCCTATTCGCTACCCGACACCTACAAAACCGGTGGACAAAGGGAAGGAAAAAATTTATGTGGTCGAAATCGAGGACGCTGAGGAGGATGACCACACAGTTCGAGGTAAAATTCTAATTCAAAGTGTTAGTGTGGATGTTTTATTTGATTCGGGGTGTACACATTCATTCCTTTCATCCCGATAAGTTAAGAGTTTATGACTCCAAACATCTTCATTATTCAAGACTTATAGAGTCACTACTACAACTGGGAACGGTGAAGTCACAACATTAGGAGTGACTAACCTATCCTTAAATATACAAGGGAAACCCTATATGTGGAATTTTATTGTGTATGGGGTAAAATGGTTTGATGTACTGTTGGGTATAGACTGGTTGTCTACACACCAGGCTTTTCTTGACTGTAAAGGGAAGAGAGTTGTGACAAAACCTTGTAATTGTGAGATGGGGGCCATTTTCTAAGGGTCATTGCAAGATCCATCTTCATGTATCGTGTCAATAAGTGAGGCAACCGAGTGGTTTGGTGAGGATTGTCAAACTTTTTGGCTAACCTAGTAGAGTATGATTCCAAGTCCAAAGAGTTGTCCATGATTCCGGTGGTAGCAGAGTTTTCGGACGTATTTCCAGATGAACTTCTAGGGTTACCTCCTTAGCAGGCAGTGGAGTTTGTCATTAACCTAGCACCGGGAGTAACACCAATCTCTAAAGCACCATACCGCATGGCTCTAGTAGAACGCAGAGAGTTAAAGAGTCAACTAGAAGAGTTGTTGTAGGTAGGTTTCAGCCAACCAAGTACTTCACCTTGGGGAGCCCCTGTTCTTTTTGTAAAGAAGAAGGATGGTTCATTTCAAATGTGTATTGACTATCGCCAGCTCAATCAAGTGACAGTCAAGAATCGGTACCCCTTATCGAGGATTGATGATTTATTTGATCATCTGAAAATAACCGGAGTATTCTAAAAAATAGACTTGCGGTGTGGATATCACCAACTGCAAGTAAAGAAATTGGATATATAAAAAATAGCTTTCCAAACTTAGTATGGGCATTATGAGTTCCTGGTTATACCTTTCGGTCTAATAAATGCACCAGCGGCCTTTATGTCACTGATGAACACGATATTCCACACATACTTGCATAAGTTTATTATCGTGTTTGTGGATGATATTTTGGTCTATTTAGATAATGAGGAGAACCATGTGAAACACTTGTCCATTGCTCTTCAAGTCCTAAGGGAGAATCAACTGTTCGCCAAACTATCAAAGTGTGACTTCTGGCTGAAGGAGGTGAATTTCCTCGGTCATGTTATCTCGAAGGCAGGAGTTGTAGTAGATCCCTCAAAAGTGAAAGCAGTCACTGACTAGCCACAACCCAAGTCAGTCATCGATATCCGAAGTTTTCTTGGACTAGCAGGTTACTATCGAAAATTCATTAAAGATTTTTCCTTGGTGGCATCGCCAATGACTATGCTCACACGCAAGGGAGTCAAGATTGAATGGAGTAGCAAGTGTGATGCGAGCTTCTAATCTTTGAAGAAGAGTCTAACTACTACACCAGTCTTGAATTTACCATCTATGTGACCAATGACTTGGAACTGACAGCAGTGGTTTTTACATTAAAGATTTGGAGACACTACTTGTATAGAGCCCAGCTCGAAGTGTTAACTGATCACTAGAGTTTAAAGTATATCTTCCCACAAAATGACCTTAATCTTCGACAGAGGCAGTTGATAGAATATTTGAAGGACTGCAACTTCCAAAACTTATGCCATCCAAGGAAAGTGAACGTTATAGCTGACACATTGAGTCCGAAGGGAAAGATGGACAAGGACTAACATCTAGCTAGACTTTGAGCTATGTCAGCAAAAGTGGTGGGTGGAACAATTAACAAGATTACTGGCAAACCTCATTATTTCCAATGAATTGGTGGACCGAGTTAAGCCAGTACAAATGGAAGATGAGGAGCTGAATGAGATATTGGACAGAACTTTTGACATGGTACCAGATTCCAACAGTGTAATCAGATTTAAAGGGAGGTTATGTTTACGTAACGATGATGCACTGAGGAGGAATATCCTGGAAGAGGCTCATCGCTCAAAGTTCTCAATAGACCTTGGTGTTACAAAAATGTACCATGACTTAAAGTGAACCTACTGGTGGATTGGGTTGAAGAGAGATGTGGTGGATTTTGTTTCTAAGTGTCAGACTTGTCAACTGGTCAAAGCTTAACATTAAATACCCGGTGGATTATTACAACATTTAGAAATACCTATCTTGAAATGAGAGTGCGTCACTTGTGATTTTATTTCTAAACTCCCAAGGACTCTAAAAAGGCATGACTCTATATGGGTGGTTGTGGACCGTCTGATTAAGGCAGCTCACTTTGTCCCTACAAAATCAATAAGGACGGCGGAATACCTAGAAAAATTGTACGTAAATAACTTTGTCAAGCTACATGGACTTCCAAAGGAGATAATCTCTCACAGAGATCCCCTATTCACTTTACATTTATAGGAGGCTTTCCAAAAAGCTATGGGGACTCAAATCAAGCTAAGGACACTATATCATCCCCAAACTGATTGTCAGAGTGAGAGGACCATTCAAACTTTGGAGGATTTATTGAGAGCTTGCATCCTTGAATGGGGAGGAGATTGAGAGAAACACTTAGCCTTGGCTGAATTCACCTACAATAACTCTTATGAAGCCAGTATAAGAATGACACCGTTTGAAGCCTTATACGGTAGGCCTTGCAGATCTCCATCGTGCTGGTTGGAGTCTCCCGAAACAGTCATAGTCGGGCAGAGATGGTGAGAGAAGCAGCGAAGAAAGTGCAACTTTTTCAGCAAAGGCTTATTACAGCTTAGGATCGATAGAAAAGTTATGTTGATACTCGAAGAAAGGACCTAGAGTTCCAAGTTGGGAAGTTTGTCTACTTAAAGACATCTCATAGGAAGGGAGTGATCAGATTTAGAACATCAGGAAAGTTGAAGCCAAGATTCATAGGACCATTTCAAATCCTAGATCGAGTCATAAATTGTGCATACAAATTAGCATTACCACCAAGCCTCGATGGCGTACACAATATTTTTCACGTGTCAATGCTAAAGAAATATGTATGAAATGAGGATCATATAATAACAAATTTTGCAGACTTAGAGCTACAATTAGTTTTAACCTATGAGGAAAAACCGATTTGCATCTTGGCAAGAAAAGTTAAGACATTCTGGAACAGGGAAATTCCTTTGGTAAAAGTATTGTAGAGAAATCAGGGATGAAAGGAAGTTACATGGGAGAATGAACTAGAAATGGCCAAGAAATACCCTAGCCTGTTTGTAGCATAAAATTATTGTAATTATAGTAACATGAACTGATCCCAAAGATGTACTTAATGAAGATTATTATGTTATTGCTATGATATTTCGGTGGCAAAATATTTCTAAGTTGGGGAGATTGTACAGACCCGAAAAAAAAAATCAACGCGGTTAGATTGAACGTTGGAAAATTAATATTTTTGTTTAAATTATTTACCCACCACCCACTTAATACATTGAATATACGAGGACCGATAACATTTGTTATAGTAACATTTGTTTTAAAAACATGCAGGTTTTCTATACTCTTAAAAAGCTCAATCGAATGGTAGTGGCTACAAGTTTGCATTATTACAATATTTGATTTTGTATATTGTATTAATATATATACCGTTATTGGAATTGTTATTTCCTTATTTAAATTGTTTTAATCTGATTTTCCACACAGATGTCAGGATAATTTAAAAATCCTAAGATTTTATAGGGTTTTGCTGCATTTTTAATAATGTTGTCGTTCAATAATATTCATATTTAAATTGGAAATTTGCTCAATCCCTTTAATCGAGTGACATCGGGGTTGATTCCTTTGGACTGGATCCGGGATGATACAATCAAGCTTATTGTCATGAGGCTTCCCTTTGGGTAAAATTTTTGCCCTAAAAGACACCACGTGCGGCGTATTCCCCTCCTGGAAATACCAGCCAACCTTAAATACACAACGAAAATCAGTCACTGCGATCCTGAAAACAACAACACCAACATATATCACCACCGAACTGTCGGTCACACCCAAACTCCCTAGTGCGCCCAACTGGCTATCGGCTACCGGTAAACAGCAATTCAACCCGATCAACACATGCACACGAGATACCGATAAATCACCAACACGAGTACTGCTACGCCAAGTTAATACCCAGCACACCCGACACCACCGATACCGCTACCCAACACATGGTATGCTGAGTTCTCGGAATCCCACCGAACTCGACCAAGTCTCCAATCCCGATGTCGACTCTGGTCTATTACGGAACCTTGATTCCAACCTTTATTTCAAACAATGAACAAAGGAATGCACAAGCAATCACACCCCTGACTACTTGCATATTGTGGACATGCAAACCCCACAATGTTGGACTCCTATCCAACAAGAAGACCGTGAGAATTAAGAGAAACCCCTCTCACATATAATCCTCACCACACAACCCCAAGTCTCTCCCATGGATCGACTTGTTACATGCAATTCAATCAAATATGAAAAACACTAAGGTTTCCGAACAAGTATTGTGTACCTCGATCCCATGATTGATGATTGCTCCAAGCAATATGTGAAGTTCCAACCCTTCGACGTGAAGGTCTGGCTGCAGCAACTCCACCGCCCCCACTGGATCTCGGCAAGTGCTTCTCCACGCAGCACTTCCACACAATCTCCCACTCGTCCTCTCCCCAACTTGAGTTTCTCTCCTCAAAGTGCAGAAAACCAATTACCGCCCCTTTCCCTAAAGATGCCAATAGATATATGTATATATCTGCCCGTGTTTATCTTGAAGTCCCCAAGATACTCCTTAGATCTCATTCATCTTTATCTCCAAGGATGTTCCCTTATCTAATTTGTCATTGAATAGAAGATCCCGAATCTTGCCATGATGGCTATCTTCAAGTCGGCTGCACCGTTTGGCCTCAAGCTCCACCCATGGCTTGACCAATTCTAGCAATCGAACAAAAGAGTTCCACCCACCCGGCGTTGTGGCAATTTCCGACCAGAATGCCGGAACTCGAATATCACTACTCATCGGCACTCAACACCGCACGGGACTGGGTACTGCTCCAAATACCGATCACGCTTCAAAGTACCGCTATCGGATACCGGTCACCACTCCTGAGTATCCGTATTCGCTATCGATAGACGCTCCATACCGCACCATATACCAGGACTGTGCTTGTTTGAACATGCTGACCGCTCTAAATACCGGTACGCACTAGTGCTGGCTCTCGATACCGCTACCGATCACCGCACCAGCTACCCGTACCTGCCACAACCCAGTGCCGCTATATGTACCGATCATGCCGAGACCCGGTACCACTCGACATGCACTCGGCATTGGTGATCGATCACGCCTGGTCCTCGCTCGGTACACCTGATCGGTCATGCACGACCCATGCTCGTGATGCCTAGCCGATGGTTCTCGGTCACCAGCACCTGGCTACCACTGCATCACGAATCAGCACCCGTCATGAGGTCTCTTAATCCCGTCATGACCCCATGCTCGGTACAACATCACCAATGCATAGGCCGCATGGACTGCCGCTCCCGATAGTCTCGTGCACCAAGTTCCATACCCGCAACTTAACACGGATTAGTGTGATAAGTTGTTTTCACCATCGAAATACCTCCAACCATCCTTTTTGGACACGGGAATCCTAAGAACAACTACTAAATTTTAGTCTCGTCTCATCCTATAGACTAGACCTGTGACATTTACTATCTCATTTCACTAAAAAAAAAAAAATAGATGACAGCATTTGTGGGTGGCACCATCGCCGCCACCACGCCCCCACCCTGCCGTTGCTGGCATTGTTGTCCATGCCCCTTCCCTACCACCACAATTGTCACCGACCCTCCACCCTCATCATCCCCATCACCGCTGGATTTGCCGCCCACCTGATCATCGTTTTCCTCGTCCTCCTCTTCTGTTGCCCCTCCCGTAGTCGCGCCGCCCCTGCCAACTCACCAACCTGCAGCTGCCACGTATCCTACTCCCATTGCGGCTGCGCGATCGACTACTTCTCCCCAGCCAGCAAGCTCGGCCAGGGAGGCTTCTGTTCCGTCTAAGGTGGCCAGGTCCTGGTCTCCGGCCAGCTCGTTGCCGTCAAGCTCATGGACTCTGGATCACTGCAGGGCAAGCGTGAGTTCCAGAACAAGCTCGCCCTCACCGCCTCTAGCGACCTTGTCTTGACGCTTGGCTACACTTTTGACCGCAACCAATGCCTGGTCCTCATCTACGAGTTCATGCCCAACCGCAGCCTCCAGGATGCACTCCTCGACTGCCTCTCGTTGGAGCTCGTGCCTTGGAACCGGCGGTTTTCGTTGGCTTTGGATGTTGCTTGGGGCCTCCTCTTCTTCCACTGCGACTGCGATTCCTCGATCATACACGGCGACATCAAGCCCAGAAACGTATCCTCAGCCAGTGCTTTTCTGCCAAAATCGTGTACTCACCCAGAACAAAATAAGCAGGTTTGCTGATTCATGGACATGGAGCCTAACTGTGGTTGGCTCTCTTATTTGAAGAGATGCCACTAATGGGTCAGGTTGTGTCATTGATGGCAAGTAGTATGTGATTAAAATAACATTGGTGAATTTAAGTATAGTAATTTTTCAAACTTGCCTAACAAAAATATGTAGTAATTATTTGTCAAGCTTGTGTATTATATAACACAATATGCATGTTTACTAATTATGGTAATAGAGCTTAATTGTTGCTGACTCTTTTGTCTAAAAGATGTCAATGATGGACCACATTGCGTCATTAATTACAAGTAACAATTAAAATGTCATTGTTGAATTTACTGTTATTTTTTTTCAAACTTGCATGCAAATATTATGCAGTAATTATTTGTCAATGCCATATGTTATTTAATATGTATAAATAGGCTCCCTAATTCACAAACACGGAGAGCCTACTCGTGGATGGCCATTTTGTTTAAATTGATGACAATTAGAATTTAATTCAAATTTCATTGATGAATTTACCTATTGTAATTGTTCAAAGTAGTGCAACAATACTATGCAGTAATTATTTGTCAAGCTCATATGTTATTTAATATGTATTAGCAGGTTTGCTTATTTACAGCATGGAGCCTAATCGTGGCTGGCTCTATTGTGTGAAGAGATGGCATTGATGGGTCTGTCATTGATGACAAGTTTACGTATTACAATTTTACAGACTTGCACACAAAAGTAATTATTTATCAAGGTCATTTGTTTGCCCTACCTATGCCACCGTTGCTGTTATTGTCGCTCCATCACTGCCGATAGGCTCGGGGAGGGCGTCGAGGGCACAGACATGGTTGGTGGCATGAAGGTGGAGGGAGTAGCGGAGGAGGTAGCGATGGCAGAGGTGCTCCATCTAGGTGGTGTAAGCGAGGTAGTTGTCGAGGGGGTAGGAAAAGGGGAGCGGGAGGGTGGCGACGAGGGTCAGGGGGAGGAGGTTGACAGTGTCATAGAGCTAGGTGAGGGAGCGAGATGGCAGAGGGGCGATGGAGGAGAGTGTCATCAAAGGCGACAACAAGGGTCTTTGTGATGGCGCGGGGGAGCTTGCCGACGGCAAGTGTCACCAGAATGGTGTCCACATTTTCTTTGTTCTGAACATTGCCGTGATGGCGGCAGGGCAGCAGAGGTGGCGGCAAAGATGGCGGCGTTGATGGTGGCGGTGGTATATGGAAAGGTAGGGGTTGGGGGAGGCGGTTGTTTAATCAATTACATTATTGCCAACATCACCTGTAACTTTATAACTAACTCTATTTTTTTTTTAACCAACTTAGTTTTTCTTTTTGGACCAACTTTGTTTTTATTTTTGAACAAAAATAACTACCTGGAGGCAATCTTGTCATTGTCAGAAACTCCGCATATCCTTTCCTTCTCATGCAATAGTAAGTTCGTCCCTCCCACACGTATATAGTAAATTCGAGTTCGTCTTACAAGTGATTGTCTATTTTTTTAAATAAAGCAAAATTGTATGTACACTAAAATGAATGTATTTAGTATGGTTTTTTTAAGGGGATGTATTTAATTAGTTGGGTTCATTTATTGAGCTTTTTTCGTCAATAGCGGATTTTTTCTAACAGTCAAAATGTCTGGCTCAAGAGGTAGGAGACCATAGCAACGTCAAAGATTCCAACCAATTCAACGGATTTTTCTAAAAGCACATTTTACACAACATTCTACAACGCAGCTAGACAAAAATTAGTCCCAAATATGGATTCATCCAAATCATTATTGAAAAAATAAATATTAACATTAGAGCCATATATATATATATATATATGGC
>JAVDBV010069389.1:0-10127 GCA_032619315.1 Piper longum
ATTTGATTGTTTAAATGTTCTCCTTTTAACTGGAGCTCAATTTTGACAACCCTTTCTATTACCAAGAGTAAAAATTGATAAAAGGATCGACTCGCTATGATACAAAAGATACAATTAACACTTTGTTTTCTCTAAAAAGCTTTCGTATAAATCATGGGTAATGTCAATAAGAGGCAACGGCAATTGCCATTACAAGATACAAATACATACTGTTATTGCTCGGGAATCAACAAAGCAATTCTACAAAAAACAGAGGAAACGCCATGGCCATTTGAATTACAGGTCGTTTTCTGACGATAAACATGTACATAATGCACCTATTGTTTACTCGAAATGATTGTTATGCGCCAGTATACATAAAAAATTTCTAGCAAAAAGCTAAAGAGTATAAGTAGCTTTTCGCATAAATAGCTTTTTGCTGGATCTTTTTATCTCTATCCCCCAACCAAAATGGCCCATCATATTTCCAGGAAACTCAAAAGCGGCTACATGTTTGCAGCAATCACACTAAAGTTAAGACTTCTGGGTCAATTTTGCTTTAGCGAAAAATACACCAGCCAAAAGACCTGATGGTTCAAAATTAAATAGTGAGTTATGTAATGCTATGTTACCCAATATGATCCAGCAAGCACAATGTATAGGCATATACCAAATGAGATGCTTAGAACGTTCTCCAGGCTTGTTGGAACATTGAACAGAAGTATTCCAGCAATTGAAAGTGGAATTTTGTTGAGGGACCCAACGAGGCTGAGTAAAAATACATGATCAGGTCATTATTAACTCAATAAGCAGACTAAAAAGATACAGATTTATCACCCAAAATGTTAGGTAATCCACAGCATTTTTACCAGTAAAATATCTATAGTCGGCTCTCCTACAAATGCACTAAATCATATACTCTAGCCAAAAACAACACCTGTATGTAGTAGCTCCAGTTTGATGAAGAAACCACATTGAAGTGAAGCTTATTGAAAGCCCCAGAAAGCCACTCAGTGTAATCACCAGCCAAAAGGTAGGAATTCTTAGAAGCGGCCTGCAAATTCACACAAAATGAGGCCACATGAATGCTTTCTAATTAAATAAAAAAAAAACATACAAACACAAACACACGCACCAGAAGCATGCATCACCCCAATGATTAATGGGAACAAGTACACTTTAAAACATAAAGAGTATAAGCACCTAATGAACAATACAAGCCGCACACAAATTCAATTTAGTGCTTTAGCAGGGTCATAAAATGAGAGAACATAGCAAGGTAGGTGGAGGAAGAATGATTTATTTGTGAAATAACACTCACTTCATCCAAAGAACTATATTGCATGGTCATGTGAGTAAAATTAAATCAAAAATTAATTATCCAAGACTGGAAACTTACGTATGACTTAAATAGTCCACTTCACCAAAGACAAATATAAGTACTAATCCTAGAGGAAGTGAAAGAACGTTATTTAGCAAGACCATGGAGAATTCATTCAGATTCCCAGACTTTGTAACCAGTTTTGCTGTATCCATTATTCTTCGTAATGTTAACTGGAAAATGAAAACATAGAGAGTCTGAGTTACCAAGGGTAAATAATATATTGCTCAACACTCAACAAGACCAAATCTAAAAGAGTCAGCATATATGGCACAAATACACGAGTCAAATATTGATGATTACCGAATAAGAAGCTGTTAGGAAGCAATTTAAAACTTGCCACATATAACCAACAACATGAAAAGATAGATCAGTAACTCCTCCAGAAACTGCTGAAACAATCTGCAAGTGTGGCAAAGAAATGAATGAATTACACACTCAACAGCATTTTTTTAAAACATAAAACAAAAATATTTCATCCACATCTTATTGCCAAAAGACCACAATGAAATTGAAAAGAAAAAAATTTGTTAAATGATCGAAGCTTCATCCCTAGGAAACATGTGTAAACTATAATAAAATACAGTGCATTTATCTTTGTTCTTATAACTCACCCAAGGATATTTGACAAGTTAAACAATTGAAACGGTGAACCTATATGATCAACAAATTCAGATGGAAACAGATATATTTCTTAAATAATTAAATACAAAATCACACAAATGAGAAACACAGGCAGAGTTGATTCACCATTAATAAAAGAGCAATCCAGACTTTGCTGTTGTGGTGTTTGCTGAAGAGGTACATTTCACCAATGGCAGTAATGACATTAGTAACATTTTTTAGAACTGTAACCATAGCAACATTTATATACTTCAAGCTGCAGAACATACAGATGAACATCAAATGTAAGGAAACATGAGTAGGTAAAAAAGAATAAATTATTCAAAACAAATTCCCAGAGAATATTACTACTGCAAGTGATTAAATGTGTTAACCATAATTTAGCAAGTACCCTCCTCGCTAGCCAAGTTTTGTTCATTACTGGTTACAACTTTTACATGTTTAGGTAAATAACATGGTTTCATTTTTGAGATGCAAGTGGAATATCAATGTTCCCTTTTAACCATAAATAATGATGCCTGTCTTCTCATAACTGGTTGTATGCCGAGGATGATTCTAAAGCTTGGTTCTATTTATCTTCCTTAACAATCGCATCAAGAAGGGCAACCACTATACGAAGAAAGCTATCATGTTTCCCACAGACCTTTTATAAATTGCCAATAAAAGTCAACTCTTTGTACAAAGTTCACGTAATAGGATCCGAGCTAGCTCAAAACAGGAGTTAGGCATGAAAAATCTTCAGTCATCAGTACATATGCAGAACAATATAGAGTATCCGGTTGATCAAAGAATGAGGTTGAACAATATAAGTTGCAATAAATATGAGCTCACGTTTGGAGAATATAATGCAAAGTATACTTTCCTGAATGCCAGTGACCAAAAAAATGGGCAAACCTTTTGCAGAAAATACAGGCATGCATGCCCAAAAATTAGAAAGAGACTTTAAAAAAAAAATTCATACCTAAACATGCTGGTAATAAGCATGCCAACAAATATAATATTCACAGGCAACCACACCTGTACCAATCTTCGGGTAAGTGGTTCTGTGGAAATAATTCCTAAACCACTCAAAATGGACACAATTACCACGGATACAAAATTCTGCAAAAGTCGAAAGAGCACGCTGCAATTAGATCGACTCAATCATAAATTCCAAGTGAGATGCAAAGAATCACTAATAATATTTTCATAAACTTCAAACATAGCGTTTTTATACCCAAAGATAATTAAAAGCTTAGTAGTCCACGCATCACATGACTTTGAAAGTAAAATAGAAGATGACGTACGAAAAATAACAATATGGGAAGCAGTAAAATCACCTGATAAAGCATTAACGAGATTCCCGCATTGAAGTCGTAGCCCGAGAGCACGACCTTGTTAACCAGTATCATACCACACGACGACACGCAATACGCAACGCCAGATAACAGAGCCTGATTTTGAACTTTCAATTGCTTAAACCCATGAACATTTTTCTCCCTCTGTTTTTCTTCACCGCCCGTTTCCAAGTCGACAGAATCATCCATATGTGATTTTGATCTGCAGAACCAACGAAACTGTCATACCCATAAAACAAAAAACAGTTCCACAACCAAAAACTGAAAAGCACATGAACAAACCAATGACCTGCTAATTATTTCCCTTGGACCATTTTTGGGACTTGAAACCTGGGACAGTAGTCCATTCTGCTCACGTGGGATCAAAACACTTCTCTCCCCATGGAGGGTCATAGGGGTGACATCCATGCCGAAAGGTTGGAAAAAATAAGATGCAAACCGATCTGGGCAGAAAGCTCCAAATCAGTATCACTAAAACCGGCGGAAAAACCTATAAATACAACTCGAAATTAAGCACCCAGTTGAGGATGACAGCAGCTAAGACTTGTTGCATGCCCCGGCCAAGAGCTGTAGTAATCGGTTGGGGGAAAGGGAGATATGGGAAGGAGGAGAATGGTAAGGGTAGGGATGGAGGAAAGTGGTATTTAATATAGTGTTGCGGAAGAGTGAAGGACGTGAATGGCGGCGATCACCGACCAGTGGAAGAGGGTGAAGGGAAGGGCGGGGGGCGAATTGGGGAAAGCGCCGAGTAAGGCCGGAGACCTCCAGAGTTCCCCGCTAACGTGCGCACGGTCCACTGCCCAGGTACATTTACAACTTATAATAATACATATATAAAATAATATTATATAAATTAATAATTATATGACTAATTATTCTATTTAAAGTTTAGTAGTATACAACGATTATTTAAAATATTAAAAAACATGATGAAACATCACATTTAAAATAAGTAAAAGTTTTCAACAAATAAGTTGAGCAAGATTTCAAATATTTAAATAGAGTAAATTATTTTAAAAATATTATTAATATCAGACTAAATATACTCTAAAAGTTTTTTATAAAGAAATAAGAATCCTAAATTAAGTAATTAATTAGTTTTTTAGAAATTCTCAATTGAATAAAACTTCAATATTTTCAAAATAAATAATAAATAATAATAACAAAAATCCTAAGTTAAATAACTATCTATAAATGTATAATAAAATTATTATAAGGTAAGAATTAACCACAAGTGTAATAGTAGTCTAACTTCGATAAAATCACAAATAACCCATTAATATAAAAGGGCCGATGTCAGCTCAAATTAATTAATACCAGACCTAGAGATAGACTTGAATTTTATTGATGTCAAATTGAATGACACATTAGATTATAATGATCTAATTAATTTTTTTCACTTTTGACATCTTTTATTTAATATTAGGCAAGATATCGTGTAATGTGCAGTTTATATTATAAACACTCAATTTTTATAGACATGCCCTTACTTAATAATGAGATAAATTATAAAATAATCTAACAATTTAAAATCAAATTTTAATCTTAAAGATATACTTGAAAGCTCAGCTTCATTAAAGTAAATTAATCGGACGGGCTATTACAAATGGTAGTAGAGCAAATTAGAGACCGTGTTGGATGATGGAGTGTGTTTAGACACAAGTTAAACTCGTTAACCATAGAAAAGAATTGCATCGATGAAATTCCTTGAAAGTGGATAGAACGTAAGATCTACTAAATAGTAAGTTACTTTTATGTAGAGTATTTTTTTGGTGAGATCTAGTATATATGTGTTTATGATGTTCAACTATGTTAATCACTTTTAAAGAAATAATTAAATTTATTAATTTATACAAATTATATCGGGATATTATATGTGGCATTAGAACCAACAAGGTGTCGTGTTAGATGATGATGGATTGTCTAGATAAAAATTAATAGATACATAAATATTTTAAAAAAATATTTGTAACACCCCGATCCAGGTCATTTGCAAACCAAACCAGAAATGTTATGGGTGACCGAACCGCTCGTTAATCACTTAATTCGGTTAACCTAACCAGGATGTACCCTTGATGTTTCAAGATGGTAATACAAATATTCAATATATGTATGAGATGTTTATGCTCTAATGTTATTCTAGATGAATAATATGAGATGCAATCTATATTAAAAACAAAACAAACCCATTAAAATTTCGAAAAACAACAACAAATAAAACGGATAGAGCCTCCCTTAAAATCGCAATAGGTACTACTCTCTGAACAACATACAATACATAAGTTGCGATGAAAACATAAAACATTACCAAAACATGGTATTTTTCACACAATATTCACATCATAATCATTTCTATTTTTCTGAGTTGGCTTGACCCTATTAGCTCATCGTGCTCAATTCTACGCATATTTACCATCACATAGATCCTATCATTAATTTCATACAATGTTTCTCCAATAAAAAATTATAACATTTTATCGGCAACCATACATTGTAGTTCATCACATCGCATTCTCACTCATATTCAGTAGGTAAATGTGTGAATGTTGCATTGCTGCTCCTCCATGGTCCCGACAACGCTCAACCATTCAAGTTCTCACCTATATATATAATAAGGAAAAGTCAGTAATGAGTGTTACTAGTCCAAAAATAACTAAATAATCGAACTGGCACATCAGAGATGACACTTCTATTAAATCAAATCAATCATTTATTCTTCACGATTAGAATCACTCATAAGGGCACTAATTAGGAGTTATAAGCCTTGGCCTAGGTAGGGATTATAACATAGTAGGTCCAAAGGCATCATTGTAACACCCCGATTTCACTTCACTTAAGAACCAAATCAGAAATGTTGTGATCGAGTCGAGTCATGTTTAAAGCTGATAGTCGATACGACTCGATTGATCAAATAGATCGAAATAACCCTCTTGGTGTCATGAGAATGGAAGACATTGCCAAATAAACATCAAAATACATCAAATATAAATAAATGCAAGAAAGAAAATCTTAGGTTGATCTCAAGTGTGTGTAGCATATATCTGTCTTTCCGCCGAAGTCGATACAGGATTTGCGAGACCTACATATATTATAAGAAAACCGTCAGTAAAGAATGTTACTAGTCTGAAAAATAACTAATACAATCTGGCAAATGGGTATTCCATTACCCACAAAAACACATGAAACTTCAAGAATGCCACACACCGGGCACTAAGCAAACATACTTAAACAAATGTCGGCTCGCATGCACGGCTCATAATCATAATCATACATACATACAGCGCTTACGCCCTCACACCTTCCATATCACCCGCCACTGTACTCAAATAGCAAAAAGAACAATTAAGTTAGTGCCACATATTCCGGAAATGCGCTGCATTACGCAGTACCATTATACACCCGCACTACCTCATGGTATGAAGGAGTACTAGTACGGTCCATACAAATCTCCGTACCACTCATTCTCTTATTCGTGAAATCCGTAAAACAGCGCGTACTTACATAATAGGCTTAAGGAAGAGGCTGATATCATACATTTCTAGAGCTTAAGTTCGAAAACCAACAAGGAATCTCATCCTTGTAGTTTTATTAAACATGTGTAAAACACGGCTAAATGGCCTAACATCGGAAGAATTCGAAAAAACGTTTTCGATGTCATCTTACGTCTAAAATACGATTAAACCATACACGTAAGGAATCAAGCAGAGAGGGAGAGAGTCCTACGGACCTGTGGTCCAAGCTCCAAGCGTATCAGCACATCTACGGCGAGTTCAGACTCCGAAGCCTACATTGGAACCCACTGCTAAGTATGCTAAGTAAACACAAATGTCTCTATATGATGCATGCTCGTGGTGTGTGCTCATGTCATCAATACATCCTAATAAAGGAAACAATGCTAACGAACTTATAATTAAACATTTGGGACGCTAATCGAGACTTAATAATACTAAATAATAAATAATAAATATATAAGAAACTGCACTCATGGATAATTAGATAAATAATAAACACAAAATCATGAACATAAATAATACACTAATCATAAAATAATAATATAATTATACAATATAACTATAGAGGAAAACACGAGTAAATATCAAGTATACTCGTGTATAAATATTAAGTACATAAATAATCAAATAATTAATAAATAAGTAAATAATAGTTCAATACAAAAATAGTTAATATTCATTAATCAAAAATAATTATAATATCAGTCATACAACACACGGGTACATAGTTAAATACAAATAAATAATAACATACACATAACGAATACATAAATAAATAATTAATTAAGTTAATTAATTAATAAAATTTAGTAACCATAATAAGACTGATATTCATAAGTAAATATAATATTCATAATAACAAAAAATCATGTAAACATTCATTTTATAAGATAAATATATAAATAAAAATAAAGAAATAATAATAAATAATTAATTAATTAAATTAAATAATAATTAAAGAAAATTCATCATAACATTCAATCATGCTAAACATTGTGAATATGCATCTAAACTAATGTACAACTTCTAGAATTACTGAAAACAGTGCAAGAACGGACGAAAACGGTCCAAAATGAGCTGAACCGGACCGAACCAAGCTAAACCAGACTGAATCAAGCTGAATGGCCTGAACCAACCCAGGCTGAAAAAATGGGTTGGGTTGGCTGGGCGGACCTGGACAGGGCAGATGGGCTTGGACATGCCCAGGAGGATGCGGTCGCGGAAAGGGGACATGATCACATGCAAGCGGACGCGAACCGGGTAAACGGGCCGAATAGGGGCGGCGGTTCCCGTCACTGGAGAACGCCGACGGCGGCGTGGTTGGGGTGACCACCGGTCGGGATCGACAGAGGAGTGGACGGGAAACGTCATGGTGGTGGCGATCGGAGGAGTCCGGCCACTGGGTTGCCGGAAAACGGCCGGAAACAGGCGGCATCGCCGTTGTGTCGCGACATCGCCTGCGGTGATCACGGCCATGGAGGTGGTCGATGTATGTCTCAAAATGTAGATCCAAGTGAGGGGAATCTGTGTGGGTGGTCGGATTGGCTGGTGGCGGCTCGTCAGCGCCGTAAAATGGCTCGAACGGGTGGCGGCGGTGGCGAAAACCGACTCTAAAAAGATGGTCTCTGACGGCGACGGTGGCGATCGTGGGTACGACTTGAAAGCTGGCCATAAGGTGGTCACGGTCATACCAATCCGGTGGCCAGGGGCGAGGCGGCGGCTCACCGGTGGCGAGTCGAAGTGGTGGCGGCGTAAGGGTGGAAATTTTCAAAATCAGGAAATAAATTGGTGAAGATAAAGATGAGTGGGCAGCTGAGATCTTGCCACGTGGCATGATATGGTCATCCAACAACTCGTGACCTGGTGGGACCCACCTATGGGTATATATATTATAGATATGGACGTAAAGTTCGGATCGAGACCGTTCGAAGTAAAAACTGATTCAAGTCCTAAAATTGACTCTATAGGAGGGAATCGAGGTAAGAAGGCTAAATGGGCCTCGAACACTGAACTCAATCAAACTAGGCCCACAGAGGCATAAATCGAGTGATCTAAAATTCTTATGATGCATGCAAATGATGTACCCATAAAATCCCAAACTGATACTAAACGCCGCAACGGTCTAAATTTAGGCCTAAAATCCTGTCTAACATATACAAACAAATCTGTATACCTCAGTATACACTGATAACTCGTAATCTTATTATCTGCATGTTCCGCATAATCAGCCACTATAACATGCTCATACGGCCATCTGGGCCCATACTCATAATCTGAAACTAGTTTGGTTCGATCTCGCTCGTACTAACTCGGTATTGACCCAAATAGGGCAAAACTCAAATCGGGTAAAACCCTAACCCGAAAATGGGGTTTTACAATCATGATGTGGGTCTGAGTTTTTAAAACAAATTCAAAGGATCTAATCGTCGCAGAGTATTAATCCGAAAATACAATCAACTTAATGGCCTCTATGGAGTGGGATATGATAAATCCACCACTTGACACGTCCACTTACCTATCAAACCAAATCACAATAAAAGAGATGATCAAACCATAAGCGAATCCTAAACAAACCTGGTAAAAGCTCTAATCGTGGCCACCCACCTAGGCATGAATGATGCATTCACACATCCTAAATAACACACTTATATCAATGCTTTCACATCAATCCACATCATGATTTTCTAAGTTACATTGTAGTTAATTAACAACTCGTACCTAATTTACCTAATTAGATTATTAACATTTATTAAATACAATTAAAATCATGTAATTTCATTTTATTCACAATTAAGGTATGTAATCATGTCAATCAATCAAATCCTAACATGCTATGCTAATGATTATCAATTTTAAATAATTAGGTCGAAGATAATTACTCCTTACATCGTCGGCAATCTGTGACGAGATTAGGGTTTGGTTGTGCGTCTCAAAAATCAAATTCGGTATCCGGTGGCATCCAAAGTTTGATGTGGTTCAGCAGGAGGAATTTGGCACAAATCCGGCGATTTCCAATGAATTTCGACAAATTCGGCGATTTCTGGTTTGCAAGGTGGCATGGTCAGGGTTGTAGGTCTCCACCGGCTCGACAAGTTCGATGCGGCCACGGTGAGGACGGGGGTGATGGCAGGAGTGGCTGTAAAACCCGTGATTCGAGTCACAGGTTTTATAGTCGTTAGCCGATTGGTTCAGCCGTCGGTTCGAGGGTAATGTGTAATGAGCCGATGCCGGTCGCGTGTATGTGGTATGAGGGTAATGTGTAGCGAGGATGTGATGATAATGAGATGAATGAGC
>JAVDBV010069391.1:0-11459 GCA_032619315.1 Piper longum
GTGGAGGCTCGTCGAAAAATGGCAAAAGCAGTGCATCGGTGGTGGGTGGCTAGATCCGGCCGGCTAGGGCGTCGACGGGCGGCGCTCTGGTCGGGGAAGGTCGCTGGGTGGTCGGTGGCGCCGAGGCGACAACTGGACGGCGACGGTGACGGTTGCCGATGTTGAAATCGGCGACGCGACAACAACGCCGCTTTGCCCTAGCTGCGGCGATCCAGCGTCACGACAACCTTGCGCCAGCACTGGGCGGCAACGAGCGGTGGCCGGGCGGCGCTAGGCGGCGGCGGCGGCGCATAGAAGAGGTGGGTAGGGTTTGGGAAAAGGGGGGGGAAAGGTGTCGGGGAAAGAAAAACACGTTAGGTGGCAATCTCGTAAATAAAACTTGACTCGACTCCGTCTCGAGTCAAAAACAATAACTAACGCGTAATAAATCCTAAAAAACTCTAGAAAAATCGGGAAAATCTCATAAAATAAAATAAAACACACAACATCCAAATGAAATGCTTTATAACTAATAACCCACCAAAACTATCCCATAACGCATCCTAACGCGGTAAACGGCCTAAAACTATTTCTACTGTCACAAAATGGAAAAAAATCTAAAATCGTCAACTGTATGCTCTCATACTTTCTGATAACTCATTCTCTACTCATTCATCTCATTATCATCACAACCTCGCTACCCATTACCCTCACAGCTCATACACGTTACCGGCATCGGCTCAGTACACGTATTCTGAAATACACTCAACTCGAACCGACGGCTGAACCGATCGGCTAACGACTATAAAACCGTGACTCGAATCACGGGCCCTTTCTCCTTATATAATGAAATGACGGCTAGTGTATGTGAAAACACACTTTGCCTGTATTTCACTTAGTCGGGTAAACGGGTAAATGGTATGGTTCACTTAACTGGATAATTAATAATTAATCGGATAGCGGGTAAATAATTTAAATGAAAATATTAATTTTTCCAATGTCCGATCCTACCGCGTCGAATATTTATTATTATTATTATTTTAAATTTTTTTTTTCCGGGTCTTCACAACCATACTCCTATTTTCAGGGTCAATCATAATACCTTTGTTGGGTGGTATCCCTCTCCTTGTCCAGATATGATGCAAACCTAGCTTGACCTCTAGACCACCTCATATTTTGAGGTATAAGTAACCCCCGATTAGTGTTGGGTTTTTTCGGGTGGATGTTACACTTAATTAGGGTTTTGGTTGCATATGGGCCAAATAGTGTCCAAATGGGCTGTAATTTGAACTAGTGAGCACTAACACTCTAAGGGTTTTGTACAAAAATTACTAAGTGTTGCCCATAGGCCAACATGGTAAAAAAAAGCCCACTAAGGTCAGGCTAAGCTGGTGGGAACAATATTCTTGGTGGTACACAAATTTTTTCAAGTTTTGTTCATGAGCTTGGAGACTCTAAATGGGTATAAATGGGTAAGGTTAGTTGATATTGCAGGCTTGAATCATGTAAACTTTCATGTCCAAATGTAAGGATTTGGGCTTGAGTAGACTTGGGAAGGAAAACATTGGCTAGGTCATATCTGGAGCTGGCTGGACCTACTAGGCATGGGAAAATCATAATGCAAGTTCTACTGAGCCAATGCTCTTTAATTTTATGGAGATGGTTTTGGGACAAACCTTGAAGCTTGGGTGAAGTTTCATGAAATTTCATCACCAATAAGCTAAGTTTTCGGATTTTACATTTAGAACTAGGGAACAAGGGTTTCACCTGCATTCCTTCATACTCCCAAAAATCGGAATAACTAACCACCTAACTAATTTTTTAATTATTACCAAAATTTACATGTTTCTAAGTAACACTTAGTCACTCCATGTGTAGTTTTTACGAATTTTATTAATATCTTTTAGTAGACTCACCATGGAACAAAATCACAAAGCATGACAAGGCATAGCAACAACATAGAAATCACATCACTTTGTTAGGGGTTCTGTTCATGCCATAAAAATGGTTTTATTAGTGTGATATTTTTAAAGAAGCAAACCAACAAGCAGATCTACAATTGTACAAAAGATGGACGTCAACATTAGCCTACATCAGGGTGTAAAAATTGAAGAAATGACAGCTAGGTCATAGTGATCGTGAAGCTATCACCTTTTTCCATATTTTACATGCTTGTACATACCATAAAAGACAAAATGATGTCATAAAAGTTGTATATCTATCCTTCATGAATACAACAAGACAAACAACATGCAAAATAACCACACATAGCATGAGATATATATTTTTTATCGAAAGAGCGCAAGTAGATGACCACAACACATTTAAAAATACATAACTATCTTTATATACATGAAAATACCATGATTTTAGGGCCTAACAACTCCTAACATACAAATTTACATGACCAAAACGCATAGAATATACAAAACAAGCAAGAACATACATAAACACAACATACCGCATGATGGAGAAGTGAAAAGATCAGATCTTTACCTAAGGGGGACCAATGGGAGGTCTCTTGGGGCTTCCTATCCTAAGACCTATGACCCTATGGGTTAGGCTTGGCTTGGAGGGACCTAGGAGAGGTTGGAAATAACTGAGGAGGAGGAGGAAAGGCAAGGAAGGGAAGGATAGAAGCAAAGAAGCCAAATGGTAGAAAGTTTGGAAATGAGGCATAGGCCAATGCAAAGGCTCTAGGAGGGTGCCTTTCCGATGTCCACTGCAAAGCCAAACCATGACCACTAGACGGGCCAGGGTCATGGGTTAGATTTACGAGAACCAAACCGCACGCAAACAAGGGTCACCAGCCTGGGTGCAAGGGTGTTGGGGAAGTTAATGAGTGCTGTTTTGAAGTGTCATTGCGTCTAGGGAAAATGGAGGGAAAGATTTAAATTTGGGCACAACGGAACTATGCCAATGCCTTTGGGCCCAAACTTAAACACTAAAACCTGCAAAGTGCTAGTGAAAAAGTGATGGGAGGGGGCTTTTACGCTAAGCGCAGGTGGTGCGCACTTTGGGTTCGCACCTTAAGGCGTCCTGGGAGACCTCAGAAATTGCACTGTGGTTCCCGTAGGGGATAGAATTATTCGTAAAGGGTTTCAAACACATACCAAGCAGACTAGATACGCCAAAGACTTGGTCCTAACATCCAACTCGACTCGACTCGACTGAACCAAAGAAAAGACTGGGCACATAGCGTCCACTCTGAGGTATTGAAAGATGAAGGAGTTTAGGGCTACATAAACTCATATCATATCATATATAAACCATGACAAGAAGGGGTGGAACTAATGAGACGTGGACAAAGACCAAACGGACTCGAAAACCCTCGGGCAAACAACATGGGGTTTACAAATACTAACTAAGGTTTGCTATCTCGAATATTGATAGTGTGTTGGCCATTCCTCTTGGCGACATTTCGAAGAAATGCCAGAGAAATATCGAAGAAATATTAGAAATTGGCTGAAATAGATAAAAAAAAGGATTAGAAAGATTTAATATAGATAGACAAAATCATTTCAATAATATTATACACATAAACATGCAAATAAAATATATTACAAATCATATTTCTTAACTTATTGGACATTTTATAACATCTTTGCTGAATTGATCAATTAAATGATATCTCAAATGAGTGATTCTTGATTTTATTTCTTTGTCACAATAATTATATATTGAATCTAATTTTCCTAGTGGTCGACCGTGTTTTCAACCCTAGGCTATAGACATGTTCTAGTAATTAAAACCTACATATAATAAATATAACAAAGTATTATTAGGTTATTAAGAGTATAAAAAATAAATTTTCAACATATCATTTCAATAATAAATAATAATCCAATCAATCAGACTAATTTTACAATCAATTTAAATCACTATCAAATTAATTCTAATTAATAAAAATAATTTTTAATATTTTATAATTATAATTAAATGCAAATTTATTTATAATTTGCATTTAATTATAAATAAATGCAAATTATAATTAAATGCCTTCCTTTCCACCCATCGCCACACCCCACACCCCCACATCCTTCTACATCTCGGCCACTCGCCCCCACAACGAGGAAGTTCTTTTCTGTTTTACATGATATTTCTTCAATATTTTGTTTGACATATCACGAAACATGGCCAGAGCCACTTCACCAACGAAACGAGTTTTTCATGTCAGCTGCCTCCCGATACATAACCGAGATCTCGCAACATTGCAAACCTTGATACTTACTAAGCATATAATTTCCCCTTATCTTTCTTCTCTCTAAATAAACAAACACGCGACATGAATTAATATTATTTATTTATTTTTTGACATCCTCATTCTTCCTTAAGAAAAAAACATAAAGCTATGAACAATTCCAAGAGCTCAATTGGAGAGAAAAAAAAAAGGTATTCACTACATCTAGCCGCTTAAATTAAATTGGCAAGTGTTTCTCCACCCCTTAAAAAAGTGGGATTGCAATTATGGACTCTAAACACTAAGACGGTGTACCACGTCCAGTTCACAAATTAAATTATTGCTGCTCGTACAATATTCCTTCCCAAATTTACAACAAATGCCACTCTCCCTACCCTTTCTTCCCACCACTTTTCCGATTTTTACTGCGTCGGCCGCTGCGGCTTCGACGCCGACGTAGACGCCTCCCCTTCGCTCCCCACCGTCTCCATCTCGTGCGGGCCGCCGGCGACGTACTCCACGATCTCGCTCCCGGCGACGTCAGAGAGGTCGGGCGTGGAGGCCTTGCCGAAGAAGACGATGGCGGCGAGGAAGAGCGCGGTGGAGAGGAGGAGCGGCCAGAAGTAGGCGAGAACGGAGACGAAGTTGGGGACGGCGTAGTAGGCAGCGGAGGCCGCGCAGAGGAAGGCGGCGGAGGCGATGATGTGGAGCTTGTACCGGCTCACGGCGGATAGGAAGGCGTTGCTGTCGGCCGGGGAGGGGGCGGGGGCGGCGACGGTGTCCATGGTTGGAGGGAGAGATGGGTGTGAGAGGGGACAAAAAGAAAGGGAATTTAAGAGGGGAGAGGGAAGGACGCCATGGGAGGGTTATTCCTCACCTGCAAAGATTCCTTTTCTTCTTCTTTTCCTTCTAAAAATAGGAGATGGGAACGGTGGAGTACTCAGGGGTTATTCAAATTGCGAATCTAAATTATAGACGTGAAAAGTTGAGCGGAAGAAAAATAATATTTTATTATAAATTTATCTTAAGTTAAATTATACTTTTTAGCTAACTTAAATTACAAATTTAATAGTTTTTTTTTATTTTTTAAGCCTACAAGTCTATGAATTAAACGGGTAAGGGTGAGCGATGTGTAATCTAATTAGTAGTCTTATAGTAATTTTTAGGCTTGACTATGAGTCGAATAAAAATTATTTGACTACAATTTATATTTAAAAATTAATATCACTAATTCGTTAACCTAGCTTTATAGCATAGATTCACATGTACAAAAGATATTGCCAGTTCACTAGCCGCTCGTTCCTCCGGCCTAAAATTATTATATTGTGAGCAGTCAGTAATCTTTTACATATTTTTTTCTTAATCAAGTTGAATCGAGTTTAGAGGTTTTCAATTTTATCTAATTTGTGGACGAGTTTGTATCATGTTTAATAGGCTCAGCTGAGTTGGTATTGAATTGAACTCAAAACGGCTCAAATTTTATTTATTTATTTTTTCTCTATAAATTAAAATAAAATTAGTTGATAATGAATAAGCAGTTCATCCTTGTATTAATTATATGTTACATAGTTTGTTTATGTAAAAAAAATTATTATTTTCATATCAAATCATCAATTTACGTATGATTCTATTTGTTATTTTTTATTCTTGATGTAAACAACTAAATAAAAAATATACATATTGTACTTGGTGCATATTAATATCGACCTTCAAATTGAGTTGAATCGAATATAGGTCTGCTCAATTGTGTTTGCTAGATTTGGCTTCGAATCAAATTTTCCCTCATGTTAATCAAGTCGAACATTGAGAAAATTTGGTTGAACTATTAAAACCCTCGTCCCTATGCTATAAGAAATCCTCACAGTTTACTGATTCCACTAGCATAGTCCTATCTGTTTGAGCTTATATTTATGACATGAAAAAGATATAATATTTTTTGCTACCAACTCTTGTCTGGAGCAAGAATATTGAACTCTCTATCTTCCTTTTTATGAGTTAGGTTGCTCTTCCTCAAATGGAAGTTCAAGCCCAAGGCCACCTCAAAAATTGAGAAGAGTAAGTGTAAAACACCGGCCTTACATTTAGTTAGTTGCTAGTTCGATCCAAGTAATACATGGTCAGTTTGGTATTAGGAGGTTCTTTGTGCGTCATTATGGGCTTGGGCATTGGGCGCATCAGGTATTGAGTTTTTAAGTCCACTCCAATTGCCAAGCTGGTGGTTCATGTTGTTTAATTGTATGGTGTAGCTTAGGTCCTTGTTGCGCATATATCGTGTTTGTTTTGCCTTTGGTGTTGCGTTAGCGTAGAGTTTTAGTTGCTTAGGCATGACATGTTCTGTTTACCTTGACATAGCCATACATAAACCCAAGCAGCTACCTTGAGCCTTTCCCCCTCACCTCTCTACATTTTCGTCCCTCATTTTCCCTTGTTTGCCTGGTTTTGTGGCTTAGCCCCTCAGCACTGAGGCTTTAGAGCCATGCGTTGTGTGTGGATGCGGGCACCGCATTTGCGCATAGTGCTGTGGCATTGATTTGAGGCAACGCTGCACGTGGGTAAAATCAGTAGAAACCCTCCCCTTTTCTCCCCCCTTTCCCCATTTTCCCCCCCTCTCTCTCCCTTAGCTCCCTTTTCTCCCTCCTTTCCCCAATTCCCTCCTCCCCTCCTCCTTCCTCACCTCCCCCACCTCATTTGGGGTGAGCAATCGGTCGGTTTGGTTTGGTTCCAAACAACCGAACCTAATTGCTGAACAGTTATTTGGTGATCAGATTTGAAGACCGAACCAAAACCAAGCTTCACTCAGAGCCGAACCAAAATCGACCGAGAAAAAACTGTAATTAAAAATCCATAATGCATGTATATTTTATAAAAATTGTGGTGATGTGGACGGCCAGTGGGGAAGGCAAAGGCGATGAGACGCCAAATGTTGGCGATTCAGTGGTGTTGGGGGTAGAGGAGGTTGGGGTGAGAAACCAGGTTTGGGAATTGGGCTTTCCTCTTCTTTTTGTTTTTTATAAAATTCAGTTTAGTTGGTCACTTGTCAGTTTTAGATGGTTTTGAACCGAATTTTCCACCCCTTATAGGTTTTCCCCTTATCCTCTACCGAAACTTGACCCAAACTTTAGTGGAACCAAACCATTTTTTTTTTGTTCAATTTATGTCAGTTTGTTGGTTTTACCCAAACTATGGTTATCCCTACACCTCGTTGTCCTCACATTTCTTCTCCCCTGTGAGGTATGCTTCCTCCTCACTCTTTTCATTTTATTTTTGGGCATGAATATAGTGTATTTGCATGTAGATCTCTTTATTTAGGCATGTCGATGCATAAATCATCATCATTACTAGTACATCTTCTAGTTTTCTTGTTGTTTGCATTTTAAAATTTTGTTTTTTTATAAAAAATTGGTATTTTTGGTTATAATATAAAAAAATATGTGTAGTAATGTCAAGTTATAATTTTCACCCACTAATCTACCTAATAACAGTTGAAATATGAAAAAGATTAAATTTTTATAATTTTTAGCTGCATTCGAGCAACCTCATTTTGCATGCTAAAATAATTAGTTAATTAAATATTTAATTAAAATAACACTACAAGGGAAATTAACATATGTACCCTATTTTAATTAGTGTCAAGCTAGACGTTGCATATATTTTTTATGGGAAAAAATTATATGAGCTGCATATTTGATTTGAACATTTTTTTAGTAAGTTTAGAAAATAATATTTATATATATTAAAAGTAGGGTGCATAAGAAGGACGTTGATACATTGTTTTACTTTTTTTGATATCATTATCACCTACTTTTAAATTTTCAAAAGTTGCACAAATTAATAGATATTTTGAAATTAGTTTTTATAAAATTTACTTTGATTATTAAGATAATAGAGTTAGAAACATTAGATATTGTTGAAAATTTATAATTATTCTTATTATTTATTTTTTATTTATCTATGTAATTTTTGCATTGTAAGAGCCCCTAAATTATTCAAAATAAAAGGTATAGCTCATATAACTTATATTTGCATGTTAGTGTGACTCATTTATTATATGGAGCACCCAAAAGTGGATGCTACATAAGTTGCAATATATATAAACGTGTCACTTCCTTAAGAGAAGTTCCAATCAAAGTTTAATATGAATCCTTGGATACCTATCATGAAATTTATGGGCACTATCTAATAATAAAAAGTATCAAACAAGAAATCTTTTGTACCATCTAGTTGAGGACGTTACATAAATTTCTAAATTTTCTAGTGTCATGCAAATGTTTGCTACATATGTAGCAAACATAAGTTGCGCCCACGAGCGGACGCTACATGAAGATTAAGCATTCTACATAAATTGTTACGGTAAACCGAGCTATCTCTTATTCCGATTAAGTTGGTAGACCCAAACCTAAGCGAAAGAGACCTAGACCTCTTGGCGTCACAAGATAGAAAAGGTAACCACCACAATGTGCAACTAATACATGCATGAAATGCACACCCTAAGAGAATGCTACATGAATGTCATGACGAGTAATCCTATTAAAGAATCAATTAAATTTTGATAAAATTGTAGAAAATTTTAATATAAAACGGACACAATTTCTCTTAAAAGTGCAATAAGGGGCCAACTTGTTAAACAACAATATAAATAATATATATATATATATATATATATATATATATATCATAACATAATATAAAATGTTCATTACAAAGCACACCATAGTTATCACAATAACAAAACCAAAAACATAAACTGGATCTCGACCCATCTCTCAGTCATATTTGTCATCAGTTATATTAGTCTCAATAAATCATCCCCATTTCAACATGAACCATCAAATTACAACATGCTACATCATAACCAAAAACACAACAATCCATATACATAGCGCCAGATCTATGGGTTTGCGCTTAGCAGTCACCGCTCCTTTGCCAAGGCGAGCATGCCACACTATTGTTCCTCACCTACATAAATAATCAAAAACATCAGTAACGGTTGTCACTGATTTGAAAGTAACAAAATATTAAACTAGCAAATAAAAGCTGCTTCTAATGTAAAAGAAACCAATCAAATAACTTCCACTAAACACTCCAAGTGCGTTTACTAAGAAGCCATCGAGCTACAAGCCTTATGACATCTTGAATTGACTGGTATTATGCCACTCTCGGCATTTTCTCTTTTTAAAGTCCCACTCTAAAAAAAACTAGTATTATAAGCCTTCACCTAACTTCTATATTTCTTCTAGCCCAAAGGCCGACTATACTTAAGCAGTTGCCTTCGGTACCCTTTGATACCACACGTCTACACATGCACTGTACACTTAATCTATGTAGTGATTTGATGATTAAAGATACATTAGGCATTTTACACATTATTAAACAATCTTAGCCTACTTGCCATATAACAATTAAATGATTCAATAACTATAAGTGTGCATTTAATTAAATGACTCCAGTTAGCTTTAATTTAAATTACATCAAGTCACCTTTAATTGCCTTGTATTGGGCCTAATATCGATAGGATCTTGACAGTCATAAATTATATAGTGACATGATTCGTTCTATCTGATAGAATCAATTGAACTATACAAACTTTTATACAAGGAGTTTCAATAACCCTTAATCTTTAATTTTGTTATCTCATCAATAAAAAAACATATATATTATTACTTAAATGTGGACAATCATTAAGTGTGTTCAACAATGACTTTTATTGAATCCAGAAGTGTTATAATATGCGCAGAACAATAATATGTATATATTTCATGCTTATTAAGTTAACAATGACGTACCCATAATGCCGATCTGTTCAAACATAATTGACAAATATTTTTTTAAGCAATCCTTTAGTTAGCAGATTTGTTAGCTTCATTTAAATACCAATATGCTCAATTAACATTCTCTATTTAAACACTTCTTCCTTTTATATCCATATGATTGGTAACTTTATAGAGTACTTTTCTTTGATAGGAAGACCACAACAAAATTATCACAATATATCTTTAATGGTTTATTTATGTTGTTGTTAATTTTTAAGCCTGATACAAAATTTTGTAACCATAACACTTGATTAGTGGTTTCAAAGCATGCCACAACTTCAACCTCTATATATAGTGAGAGTAGCGATGATAAACTCATTTCCACTTTTCCATAGAATTGCACCTTTAGCCAACTGGAACGACTAGTCGAATGTGAATTTTTTATAGTCCGGCAACCTACCACTTCTAGCAAAATTTGAATCCGGTAACCTACCACTTTAATATAGTCCACACTTTTGCGCGTGAGCTTGTAGTCCTCGGTTCATTGTCAATACAGACAGACTTTCTTTTTTTCTTGTAATCCTCCATCTTCTGTCTTGTATTCTAACAACAAGATTTATATCTAGCCTAGTACATGCATACAACAAATTCCCCACTAGAAATGCATAAGCAATTAATTCCATTTTTTTTGTTCTAAATCATTCTTTATACTTTACATTTCATTGAATTTGTCCCTGTCTAAAATTGAACTATATTGGCGGGAGACATTTTTTCATTCAAAATCACTAATATTTAATTAATATAAGTTTTATGAGACAGTCCCAATAGTCCTTAAGATCAATTATGAAGTATTTCTACTCCAATCACTTTGGTTGCCTCTCTCTTATTTTTCATTTTAAAATTGTTAGAAAGATAGTTCTTTAAATTATATATTAGACCGATATCATTAGTAGCAAGAAAGTTGTCAACAACATATAAAACTAGCATAATAAACATGTTCTTATTAATATTAATGCAGATACACCAATAAATAGTATTTTTTATGAAACCATACAAGATAATGATATTGTTGAATTTAAAATATCATTGTCAAGAAACTTGTTTTAGTCTGTATATTGAATTCTTCAACTTTCTCATTAAATTCTTTTTCCTAGTGGTTGCAAAACTGTAACGACCCGCCCTAACTGAGCCCGGGTGTTACTGAGAAATGAATCATAATATGAAAATAAATCTAGAAATTTATTAATCATAAAAATAATATATCATAATATGATAGCATGCATCAAAATAAAGAAATAAATTAACTACTTGAGCAAATATTCCACAGTCTTGGACCGTTTCCCGTAGCCACACTTATAACTCAAAAGAGTAAAAAGGAAGTCTAATTTATTATCAATTCACCAAACCTACTTTGGTAAGAGAACCGACCACCACACTCTTAAGCATCAGTCCGCAACTGTTCACCTGCGGAGGCAATTCCGCGTTAGTGATAAAACCACTAAGCCGTATAATTACATGAAACAAGTCAATATATTCCCCATTAATATTTC
>JAVDBV010069392.1:0-16770 GCA_032619315.1 Piper longum
GGAGGCATGAGTGTTTGTATTTGCAAGGGGGGCGTCCGTCGGGCGGATGTTGGACAATACGTTTTCTTAATCGTGTCCAATTTTTCCAATAAAAATCCATTAATTATCAATAAATATATTGAAGTCGACTTTTTGAGTTTCAAAATCTATAATTTTGGTGCCTAATTTATTGTAATGAAGGTAATTCAAAAATTAAGTTTCAAATATAGTTAAAGAAATTTCTTGTTCTTTAAATTTAAGTACTCTTTTATCGACAATAATAGACGTTATATGCATTGTTATACTATTTCATGAAATTTGAAAAAAAAAATTATATATTTATTGAAAAAAACGAATTTTTCTTATTTCCATTATATTTGATACTACCACACAAAATTTTTAACTATTTTCTCAATTAATAAAAGTTATCTACCCACATATTTCTTTTTTCTTTAAATTATTTACAAGCATCATTATTTGAAAACAGGAGTCCATTTCTCCTAATTATTCAGTCAATTTAAGAACTTTCAAAATCGAAATATATTCATTTATTTGTACAATATCCATACATTTAGCTCCAGGAATCAATTTTGTATTTGTATGTGACATTTTTCATCCAAAAAGGCTATAATGAAATTAGGGGACAAGAAATGTGGTGGACATGGTCAGACTCGGTCAGTCGGACAAAAAATTGATGGTGACAACAGGTCAGGTTCGTGATAATTGCGGATGAGGGGGGTGCGAATAATTGGGGACGGCGCGTTATTTCGGGGTACGGTTTTATCAGCTCGATAAAATCGGGGGATTTTGGTTTGGTAATTTGTCAGGAAGCGAGGTGATCTGTGGGATGGGCCCAATTTGCCAGCTCGAGTGTTTAACGAGTAATTATACTGGTTAAATCAGTTAGTTAAGTTAAGTTAGTTAGTTGGCGATAATTAGGATTATTATATTATTAGCACCGTCATTTTATTATTATTATTATTATTAAACATACTTTTAAAAAAATTGGAGTCAAATCCAACCTGATTAAATATAGAGACAACTAATAATAATTTATAAATATAAAATTTACATTTATTTGGCCCAAGACTTCAATAATTAGCATGTTTGATTGAATCCGGAGGACGGATGAATCTCAAAGTTCAATCTATACTTGTCCGAAATGGAATGCGCACATTTTAACCTAGGTTTTCGGAATCAGATTAGCTTCAACCACATCTATTCCACGAGGTTTGCATCACGGTCACACAAGTCACAAGTCTGTCAATGTAATTTTTTAATTTTGCTAATTGTAACATTCCAGCTTAACTATTAATTTATAAACAAGCTCAAAAGAGGAGAAAAAGATGGGCAGTACTCCCACAAAACAGTCTTGAGCTCTAAGCATATGACATCTTGATTTAGAAGACCTAATTTCCATAATTAAGGTGTACACAATTATCACACCTTTTTTACCCAAGCAATTGGGATCAGTTTTCTGATTTCTTTGTTACCTAATTGGCTCCCGAACATTTTGCAACTGTGAACCCTGTTGGGACATGCATGTACTCTTAACAGGGTGTCACTGCTTGGGCACATGAAAATGGACCTACTTAAATTTGTGGGTCACAATAAAGATTTCACTTTTGGCACTTACGTTGAGAATTTATGTAGTTTTCATGACCCACAAATGCGGTGGGTGCAATTTTTACTACATTATTAGATTTCACTATTGTATTTGTCACAGCCTGTGACTTGATTGTAATAATGAATAGGGTAAAATTAAGGTGAGTTATACATCATAAAATGCACAAGTTATTAGTCTATTTTAAACTTTTTTAGTGGGTTTCATATATAAAGAGGTTTATATGTATAAAAATAGAGTGAATAGGTATAAAATTAAAATTTTTCTACATTAATATGTCCTAATTTTATATATTTTTTTTAAAAATACACTAATTTAAAGACATTTTAATTTAGTAATGAAAATGAAAGAGTCAAACAATTATATTAAGTTAAAAATTTATAAATAACTTTATTATTTATTTTTACATTTATTTACATAAATTTTAACCAGTGAAATTTACTAAATTACTCCAAACAAAGAGTGTAGTTGGGTTTAGCCCCAAGATGAATAGGGCGTATCAATCATCAACGAATGTGGGCCCCATAAATCGTATATCTCAGCCCATTTAACATATATCTCGGCTCTTGTCCAATCAGCGTCCAGCTTTTCCACGGCCACTAACTAACAGGCTGTCTTGACACCGATTGTCCACCCAAACCGTCCGATTGCCCAAACTCAATTATAAAAACCACCCAATCGACGGTAGATATCGCCCGCCAAACTCGACGGGCCCCATGCCCACCACCAAGTCTATCAAGTCATCGTGTCAATGTAGTACCAATTGAACTGTGGGCCCACTTAAGCTGGCTGGGCCCCATGTCATTGATTCTCTTGTCTACAATTGTGCAAGCAGCAAGAGCTGAGAAGTTTTATGAAGTAGTGGAATTTGATGGAGTATAAAAACAGCCATTTCTACTTATTGTTTTGTTTGTTTTGGAATCCTCTCTCTCTCTCTCTCTCTCTAAAAAAATTACAGGGATAGTCTTTTTAACTATTTTGATTCCTAGGAAGTTCCTTTATGCATATGATTCCTTGCTCAAGAGTCTTTATGGGTTCTATCCATGTTTATTTTCGTTCTCTAAAAGTTTAGAATGGTTGAAAAAGGTTTTTTGAATTTTGAGACAATAAGATTATTGTGAGAATTTTCATTTTCATGGTTTGGGAAGAAGAAACATCAAATATACCTTAAAAAATGAAAAATACCCAAATGTAAGGCCCAATTCATTCATTTTGCATTCCAATTCAAGCATGGTGCATGGATTCTATCTTTGATGATGCCACATTTGCAGGCTCATTTATAATTTGGAATGTTATAAATTATTGAAGGGAGTTTTATCATGTCAAATAATTTGAGCTAATGACTAGCAATTATTGTAGCTCGCATATTATGGGGCCTGTATGTTTTTACCATGTCTATGCGGCCTCAGACACTAAATAACTATTGTCTATTAATATGAAGCTTTTTTAAGTTGGTGTTGACAGAGTCTGTAAGGTTTGTAATTTGATTGATTATGTCCATCACCTCAACTATTTGGGATCAAGCGAACGATGGTGATGGTTATCCTATGATTGCAAATCTAAAATCGAAAAAGAAATGCAATTAGAATTACCAACAATGAATTAATTCATACAGATAATTCCATTGGGAGTCTCAGTGATCATGCAATTAATATTCATAGAAGATAAGCAATGTGGATGAGACCGGCCATGACCTATCATTCTTACCAAGAACATATAAACAAATGAGTGACGAAGAACAGATGTAACTGCCATGGGACCGGCTGGCTAGCATGGTTGCTGGGATTTAGCTCACCTCCAAGATAAAAGCTTCATATATCTTCCCCCTACTATCTACTATACTGACGTCTTCATGTGTTGTTCTACCTGCTTTCTGAATCTCTCTCATTCTCTTTCACTCTTCTTTTTTCTTTCTTTCTTTTTTTCTCTCGAAAACGAAGATAAAAGAAAAAGCTTAGTCTGACCATGTTGCTCGTCGGTTTTTTTAGGTGATTTATACAATGCATTTGAGATGGAGCGAAGTATTGCGACATGGAACATTATATCCTGCTGACCAATTCGTTGGTGAAAGAAAGTAATTTTGGGATTCATCGCACAGGTCATAGCCTTTTCATCATAAGCAAATAATCTAAAAGATCATCACGTCTCAGGGGTCCAAGAAACTTCTGATAATACACAAATTTATTGGTCGCATTGAAAAAAAAATGATTTATCGGTTGGCAAGAAAGAAGTTCTTTACAATGCATACGAAGGCAAAAATAAATACGAAACTTCTTTTCAATACGCTTTTTTTTTTTCAAACGCTGCTAAGCCTGGCTAACCTGCTCATTGTGACTACTTCTTTAGTGAATTGTCCACTTTTGCAATGAACAATCTCTTCCCAGACATCAAAAGAGAAAAACAGACCTCTTATAATAAAGGTTTAAAATAAACGAATATTAACAACATAAACTTTAGCCGTTCATCTAGATCACATGGTTATATTTTTTTATGACTTGGATAAAATTACCCTTTATCATCCACGATTTTTGTAATCCAAGGGCTCACATTAAACATTGACACTACAGTCACATTAAATATAGCTGACACAAAGGAGCCAACGATTGCTGATAGTAATTTTTGTCATACAATTCACAAGAATGATGGTCAACTCGTTGGGAAAAGACAGTTTTAAGATTTGTCGCAAAAGTATAGTCTGCTCATAAAATGTCAGAAATCTAATACAACTTAGTTAACGCATTGAGTATTCTCTAAACAATTCCCAAAAATTTATAGAGCCATCCACAAGGAACTTATACCGAGTTTACATCGGTAACTCATGACAGCTCTTATACCATCCAAAACGAGTATTCAAGCTCAAACCCATCAAAGATACATTCATCAAGTCATACAATGATAATGAGAACTTAAACAAAGTAATAGAACGAAGAGAAAGAAAAGTATATCTCCGTCGTATAACTACCTATTTGGCAAAACAATCATGGACTCGGTATCTGTTACACCATTTTCTCTGGTGCAAGTTCCCCCACAGACTACAAATTCCGCTCAAGCCATGCCAGAACGGAAACCTACAAAAAATTTCCTCCAATAATGCTGATACTTGTACATAACTCGACAAAAATGTGACTCTGACCCAATCAGAGCAAACAATTTCCCCAATCCATGCTATAATTATCCACGATGTTCGGAGTAGCATGGCAGCTAAACAACAACTCCAAATATTGTGAACGTTGGGGCATGTAAAAGCAGCTATTCAAATCCAGACTTCAAGGTGGTTCACCCAAAACCCACGCACTAGTACAAGACCAATGTAACTTTCACTGGACTGGAAGGAAAACAGTGAACCAAAGCACTCACCAAGAGAGGCATAACTGAACACAATCATGGCGCCACCGCTGCTGCTTTCTCTTGTTTTTCTTTCTCAATCTCTGCTCGTCTCTGGTCAGCATGCTGAGCCACTCCACTCGCTAGTGCCTGATAGTGGAAATCCAGGGACTGCATCAGACCCTGAATGCGAACAGGATCAACCGATTGCAACACTGAAGAAACCACCAAACACAAGTTCAGATGTCAAACCACTCACTACAAGGGGAAAGAAGAGTATCCATAACCAAACCTTTGATCGTATCCACAAAAAAGATGAAGGGATCAACTTCATCAATAGGAGATTGAAAATCTTCATCATCACTAAAATCATCGTCAGAGTCGTCATCATCATCATTCGAATGAAAAGCCCTCGCCTAATCCACACACAAAGAATTACATTAAAATTCAGAGATCGTAATAAAGGGAAATTAACTGTTTACACGAAAACAAGTGTTGCTTAATCATAAGTACAAATGTACAATTAACAGCAGCAGATAGAAGAATTCAATAAAGAACTAAACAGAATCTTTTTGACTCGAACATTGAAATATAAGCCCGTCAATCACAGCTTCACAAGTTAATTTATCACTAGTTTGCATAGAGAAAATCCATCACTTTTTTTCCCCTAATTGCATACTATTCAAACCTAAATCACAAAGGATTCAGAAAGATTCAATGGACAATAATCTGTTGGGAATTATCACGAAATACCATACGTTTTTCCTCATGTTAATATAAAGAAGAGTGGCAGCATGATAGGTTGCCAATATTATTTTACCACATTTGATTTGTTATAATCCCACTATAGTCATCCGGCTACCAGAACGTTTAGATAGAGTGAATGTATTCGCTCACCTGTGCAGCTAACTTTTGAAGCTTAAGACTATCAGCCTCATCCCCGTCCTCACAATCCTCTCCCATCTCCTTATCTGACTCATCTTCGTCCTCATTCTCCTCGTCAGTTGCAAAATCATCCATTTCATCACCATCACCATTGTTAGCAGACTCTAGGACATTCAAAAAATAAAGTTAAAATCGAACCTAAATGATCTTAACATGGCTTAGAAACATTTAAAACTTATAGAAAGTGTTTATTGGATTTATTACCTGCAACTTGTTTCTTGTAAGCAACAAGAAGATCAAGTGTGTCCTTGAATACACGAACTAACGCATCCACTGGCAAATGGTCGGTAGGAAGTGTAAAGAGAGAAGTTAAACCCAAGCAACACACTTTCTTGTCATGCTCCCTGTAGTAAAACACAAGGTTCATTGAGAAATAAATGTTGTGACGACAAGTAGAAAAGTACAGTTTTAAATCCGACCAAGACCTTATGAAGTTTGCACGAACACCGCTTTTTTTTACTTGGTGCAACATCTCAAACCAACGATTGAAAACCTCTTGAGTAACACCAAGCTTTTGAAGAACATTAAATGTCAAAGATGCATTGTAGTAAAGTGCATTCGCAATCTGAATAAGACAGAAAAAAAGTTTGCCCACAAAGTTTACAAATATACCTCAATTGCCAATCTTAACCAATTAAATAGTAGCAACTGAATTTAAAACACACTTCTAAATATTGGGAACCTATCTAAAAAACTTACTACTTGCATCAGAAGACATTTAAAACGCTGTTTCTCTGCTCGGCGTAATCGCTCAATGGTGATTCGAAGATAGGGTTCCACCCACTGATCAACCTGACCTCTGCAATTTTGAAATACTACTTCAACAAGTTTTGGCGCAGGCTCAATATCATGGTCCTCCAAATTTGCATCCGCCATTACCTGAATTAAAATGGTAAAATGGCATAATTAAACAAAGACACCACAATAAAGAAAAGAACTCAATAAGTACGATACAAAAGAAGAACCATGGTTGACATACAGAGGATATCATGTTCAAAAGACTTTGCTGGTAATCTGGATTTTTGCAAGTAAGAAAATGAGTGGTGCTCCTCGAAATGTAATTATCCAATGGAACCAAAATATCTGCAAGAAGTGCTTCTATCATGAGATTGAATAAGACAAAAAAATGACAGACACGAAACACAAGTAATGCAATCATTAAGTTCATACAACATAAGAATTGTCAAGTAAAATAGTTAGTGGTATATGTCCTAATGAAAATATATTGCATGTAACATGACTCAGAGATGTATGAATAACAAAAAAGATACCATAACAATGTGCATGAGAAAAGATACGGTATGATCATTCCTATCAAACCTATTTCACCATTTGGGAAAGAAGAGATCAAGTTAGGGCCCTAAAATCTACTATCATACAGTTTAGAATGTTACCCTGGAGCTATTTCATAATTTCATAATCATTCTATACCCTCACACAGTCATACTAAAAAAGGGTATTATTTGTTCAGCTTTAGCAGTTATCTAAGTAATTTAAGAGAATAGAAGTGCAGAGTATAAATACATGTGTTTAAGAATGCCAAATAAGCCAAAAAAAAAAAAATTATACAGAGCAGGATCATAATTGGTGACCTTAGTTACTTACTAGAGAAAAAATCAATAGCCCAATCTCCCAACGCTTCCATCATCAATGGCCACAAACTCCACATATCCAAAGATATTGTAGGTGAAAAAAATGTCATGTAAGAGACAATTTCCAGAACTTCTTCAAAAACCTCTGTATGATGTAAGAGCACATTATACACATCAGTGTGAAAATACATGCATATTTGTAAGAGAACTAATTGCAGATTATCAACCTTAAAAACAAGTTCGACTAGAGGAGAAACAATTCAACAATGCAATATTTTGTAATTGCATAGAAGGAAAGGAAGAGGAAGAAGATGAAGACGAAGAAGATTATCTGGTAATTTTTTTTTATTCCAGAGAATATCCATAAAGAGCCAAAGTGAGCGTATTTATTAACTCCAGACATCTTTATCAGCTGTTCACAAAGGAACATAAAGGCAAAACAGATCACAAAATTGAAGACAACCAATGGTTAAATATGTCTATGTAGCAACTACCAACGCATTCAATCGCTTACCGAAGCTTTAATAATGTAACATTTTAGCAGTTAAAAGATAGTTTAATTCCACTGGAATTTCTATATTTGGCAGCACAAGGTAAATCTAACCAGGCCAACTATTAAACACAAAACAGATAATAATGCTGAGTGCTGGCTACTGAATTGATCAACAGGAACAAGCTAGTGCTTCATTTATGCATGCAAACAAAACGATAGATTAAATATTAAATAACAAAGTTACCTTGTCCATCCGTACTTAACATTCGACGCATAATAGGCATCAGGGTAGGCTCAATTTGGCTGAAAAGATGAGGAAGTCTATTAACAGATTCAAGAATGGTACTGATGGCCCGCAAACAACCAACTGCAGCAAGAGCACCTGGATCATCACCATCCTCCTCAGCCTCTGAAGACTCCAAGCATTTCCAAAATGCCGCAGCCTAGTATGAATGTTAGTCAAATTTCTCATTCCCAAACAATTCATACTAACAAAGAGACACTAAAAAAGATGATACCAGATTCTGGCATAAACCAAGAGCATAGGGTGCCATTTCTTCCCCAAACTTGTCCACAATGGTCTCTAGCGTAAAAACAAGATCCTCATTCTCAACCTCATTCATCAATTTAAAAAACTCTGCAAAGAAGTCAACCACATATAATAGTAAAGGTTACAAGCTAAAAAAATATTGAACTTAATTGCTTTGGCATACCATCAAGCAATTGAGGAAGGATAGGGCGAATTTCATTCAAATCTGTCCAAAGAAAGAAAGCAGATTTAATGTCTTAAAACAGTTTTTTTAGAAAAAAAAACACCTAACATATACCTCTGCAAGCTTCCACAAAAGCCCGGAGTGCAAAAACTGAATCTACACGTACTGGAAGTTCTGGATCACGTAACCCAGAGACAACACTATGAAAAGCATGACGAAAATTATTTTGGTCTGCAAAGTCGATATGAGCATACTGTCCAGCTACCCATGCAGCCTAACAATTAAAGAAATGTAACATCAAGAAGCATGAAGCGACAGATGAAACTGCATAATCTATTAGAAAAACGCTACAAAACTTCCTAATGAAAGCAAAACACGAGGCTAATGAACAAGAAATTTCTGCAAATATGGTATGCTTGTAATAAAATCTAATTTTAACAGTACATGAATTTGCTACGAGAATTGTAAGCTACTATTTCACGTCTTAATTTTCATATGCAAATATTTATGACTGAAGGAAAAGAGAATCGGCAAGCACCCTCTTGATAATAACTGAGCAAACAGTCACCCTTCCAACAGCTAGATAGTTACAATGAACAATCACGAAAAATTAACCACGTGTATCGCGCTGCAGTGCAGACACAAATTCGCAATTAGCTACACAAGCTTACAAGACCAAATAGATTTACAAAGAGTTTGTCCCTAAGAAACAAAAATCTCAGTACTCATTTCTGTTTCAATAAGAAAAGAAGAAAATTGTTTGCTGCCTTACAGGAAAATTATATAGGTTAAATGGCTAAAGCTGGAGGACCACAGCTTGACCCACAACAAAAAAAATTCAATTACGGCAATAATATTGATTTTCTGGCTAAATCTACTACGTCCTACTATAAGAAATCAAGCATACAGGAAGCAGCAGAAGTTTACCATGACACAACCTTTTACCATTAAAAAAAGGACCTACCTTTGCTCTCAAATGGCCAACTGGGCTTCTAAATTCAGGGAAAACATGTTGCACAAGCATTCTCTCAAGCTCAGAATTATAAGGCTCTGTTTGTTTTAACTTATCACACAGTGTTCCAATGGCTAGAAGGGCTCCATCTTTTTGTCTGTAAGGCTTATACTCCACAGCAGCTTCATCATACCTGCTTGTAAGGGCAAGTCCACTTCAATTATCTCACAAAGAACATGAAACTTGTCCTAAAATTACTTCATAAAAAAACGAAAAAAAAAAGTCGCTAATAAAACTAACCTCTTAAAAATCTCGACAATAAATTGTATAAACTTCTGCAGATTTCCCTTCCCACGTTTCCTAACTAATTCACTTACAAAATCCATGGAAGCAGTGCGAGGGCTATACAAATCTTCGATTATATCTGTAAAAAGAGGGGAAAATCATCAAAACTTTTAGAAAAAACATAGGCGCATGCTCTTTATGTGAACTTTCCCACACTCACCATATCCTTTCCTTACGTATTCATGAGGGTCTTCATCCCAAAGCTTTTGATCATTGTCATTAAAACACATAAGTGGAAAAATGATTTCGAAAAGCAAGGCATCTAAACGAGGCTGCAGCATCTGATACATGGAACTCTTAGAGACACTGCACATCAAAAAAGAAATAAACATACACATTCACCGAATACAAAATTAAAAAACCACATCCAGCACTAATTACTACAAATATCCAAAGAAAATTTAATTTCTTATATAATAGCATTCTGCAACTTAATATCAATTTCAAAGTAGTAAAAGAAAAATCAACTTCATACTAAAATTTGGCGCATCAGATGACATCCCAATCAATAAGATCAAATTCATGAGAACCATTAAAACAGAAAACAACTATTCATCAAATCAGAAGCTGTATATACATTGTGATTATATTTAAATGAATATATCTCCTATGGTTAAACAATTAAGTTGTTATTTTCTATTTATAAAATTAAGACATGTAAAGTTAATACAATGAATGAAAAATGTGGCCAGCCAATAAGTGAGGATTCACAAGGCAATATGCAGGAAATTTTCAAGAAAATCTGCAGAATTTAAGCAGAGAAACTATTAAGAAGCACATTAGAACAGGTCCACGCTGATCAAGCACATACAAACCTGCTGCTTAAATATTGTAGTAGAAGATTAGTAACCCTATCAGGTAGATATCCACCCATGCGGATCACATTTAGCAAGTTCAAGTGGCATTCCAATATCTTCCCAGCATATTGTTTAATAAACATTTGTGCAAAGGCTTTATTTTCCGGCTTTTGAATTTTTAAATCTCCAAATCTGCAAAGTAAACAGTTTGCATTTTATATACCTTCCAAAGCTACAAGCACACAAGCTTCAGTAACAAATTTTGACTTCATTCCATTACTGACCGTGTGTACAACCGATTGAGTATGTGTACTGTCCATTTTTTGACTTTCCACCACCCCCATGACTTCCTAAACTCAAGATCAAGTGGCTGACCTTCCAAAGGAACTGGCCTCTCCAATATGTTCAAGAACAGGACCATCCAAGCATTGAACATGTTTGGATCAAACAGCTGTTTTGGAATCTCTAGCTATGAAAGATACAAAAACAAAGATAAATGTGTGAAATTAAAAGTACCAAAAATAACTTGGAGCAAGTATGGATAGTACATACATAAATTGACGACCAAAAAATTTTGCAGACAAGTTTAATTAACTCAGCCACAGTCAAAGGAGGGTTTGCAACTTGGACAAGATTGTTGAATATATTTAACAAAGGAGGAAACGTCTCATCAACTATGTGAGAAACTGGAATCCGTTCTTCGTCAGATTTAAACCTTCAAAATAGAAAAATACAAAATCAGATGAGCGATTATGTTCATCCAACAACATAACACCAAAACATGAAATAAAATCCCTTTCAAACTGAATAAAAATGAAAGTGAAAAATAAAATACTCCTTTCCAATGCATAAAAATCAAAAGCATGAAAGTCGTTTTGATACATACTCATATTTCCTTGCCAGAATCCTCAGCACAAATAAAGCACCATGGACTTGCCGACCTTGTAGGCTATGCTTTATCCACTGGAGAAGACCAGGCCATTGTTCAGGATAGTCAGCATGTATTATAGTTTTCAAGCACTCACCAAGCTGCACTCTGTTCCTCGAACAATTAATAAGAAGTTAAATTGTGTATTTAAAGAAAATAAAACAAAGACATAATTATAACAAATGATCCACTAATGACCCCACATTTAGCGAGAAAAGAAAGCAGAAAGTGAAAGTTCTGCATGTGAAGTTTTTCATAAGCCTTTGTATAATAAATAATAAAGTTAAAGATCAAAACTATCATACTAGGGCCCGTAATATTATCAGGGGACCCCAATTCAAATATCAAGCCTTGCACACCCTGCCATAGTCTATAAACTAAAAATACAAATGACATGCACGACCAAGGGAAATGACAATAACATACCTCAATAAAGGTGGGATTTGATCAATAAATCTCAAAATATTCTCCCTGATCATATCCTTATCGGCTGGCAATATCTTAGATGCCTCATCTGAAATTAAAGCATAAGAAACAGCTGCAATTACAATAAACAAAAGCTATAAAAACGAGTAAAATTTACTTAGACCTACGAGGTTCAAGAGGCGCCCAATTCTTTGCCACAAAATTCTTGAAATGAATGCTGGCAACTTGCCGAACAGATGTATCAAAGTTCACATCCACAACTATTTGTAACAACCTAACGAAGTGCAGGGGGGTATGCTGGAACTGCCCACAGAGTTACACAAAACATTCAGAATCCAGAGTACAGATTCGATCAGAAACACATTTTGCGCTAAAAAAACTCCCAATTTCCCCAAATCCAATTGCAAATGGTACAAAATGAATAATATGCACAATATTCATCAATAATAATGCAAATTCAAACAGGCAAATTGATGTATCAAAAGTTCTCATCCACAATTATTTGCAACAAGCTCACCACGTGCTGCAGAGCATGCTGGCACTACCCACAGAGCAACGCAACATTCAGAAACCAGATTTCCAATTTGATGAAAATTACACTTTGCACACAGGAAAAAATCCCCAACAGCAATACCTCCAATAATCAGCGTACCAGGAAAGAGACAAACAGCAAACATTCGAACAACCGCTAATTCAAACCTAAAGGCTCCAGAATTTACAGGTAAAACAACCTCAATCAGTGGCATGGAGCGTACTAAAACAAGCCACAGAGCCCCCCAAGAATAAGAATCCAGATGTCAAATTCCAATATTCACATTAAACAAACTCCCCAATCCATCAAGTCACCAATCACCTCCAAATTTTTTTTTTTCAAAATTAATGTTAAATCAACCTCCCCGAGTGCGTTACACGGTACTAAAGCTGCTCATAGAGTCACCCAACACTCAGAATCCACAGTTCCATCTCCATCAACACAATGCGCAAGAGACAAAAAAAAAAGAACACACACAAACACACACCTCAAACAACAACAATTCACATAGATTTCGCAGTTCAAAACCAAGCATCCATCCATCTACGTGCGGGGAGAGAACAATGGAAGAAGAGAGAAGAAGATGGGACCTGGTTGAGGCTCTCCTCAGCGGCCTTCCGCATGTCCGGGCGGGGGCTGAGCGCCTCCCGGAGAACCACGGCGAGGCTGGGGAGATCCATCGCCGGCGCGATCGATGGCCGCCGGAGGTGGGATCGCCGGCCGGAGAAATCGGACGCCGGCGACGGGAGGAGAGAGGTGGGGGAGAGAAGAGGAGCGAGAAAGAGGGGGAGGAGAGAGAGGGATATTTAAAGGCTTAGGGTTTTGTGCAGAGCAGGGGAGGATCTTAGCCCACTCTAAAGATTAAAGATTGTGTTTTTTACCGTCTTTTTTGAGCTTTTTACCAGGAATAAAATATTTTTTAATAATTATTACGTGTAATTAAAAGTAATAATAATTATAATAGAAGCACTTGAGTGTATAATGTATGTTTGTCTGCAACATAATAGTTTATTATTTACTGATGCCGCGTCAAATGCTATCTATGATTGACAAATATTAAGTGTTATAATATTTAATATATTTATTATAAATTATGTTTTATTATCTTATTATTTGAACAAATTGATGAATTATAATTATTTTTTATTATATATATATTTAAAAAATAATTAGATAAATTCAGATAAATAAATTATAGGAATGTGTGATTTGACCTATTAATTGAAGTGTGCATATATATATATATATATATATATATATATCCACGATCTATTATATTAAATTAAAATTTATAATTAATTATGTCTTTATTTTAACTATCACATAATTTTATTATAAATATAGAAGAGGGTAGGTCGGCGAGAAGAAATAAATCCTTTTCTTTTTATTAGAATTTGTCCTTACTTTTTTTTATGTTAATCACTCGTTAGATGTAACTAGATTTATTTACTTTCGGCCAGATTTATGCACATTATAAAAAAATATATTAATATAACCTTGTAATATCAAATTTGCAATATTATATATAGCTGCCATATTGGATTAAATTATATTTAATTTTTTTTTATAATCAAATTATGCTTACATTATCATTTTTTATATTGGATTAGTTTGTATAAAATTGTTGTTTATAAATTAAATTTCTTATGTGTATATTTTTAAACGAAAAATTTTAATCACAGCGAAAATCTTGCTTCTCAATCCTACGTGCTAGTTTAAGGCAATAAATAGAATCGGTCTGACTTGTCAAAAAGTTAGCCAAACTTTTAGGGTCGACAAACTCGATGAATATTGGCGTTAACTGCTTGCGAAAATTTATTATCACCGGCTAGTAGGACCTAGATCAAATGTGAGCATGTTTGGATTATTAATTTCTCCCTTTAAGCTGGCTCCTCTTCATCAGCCATCGGTAAAAGATATACCATAATTTGGTAAATAAAACACTGGTCAAGTAGTAATCTACGCAAAGTAGAAGCACTTAAATGTATGTTTGTTTGCAACATAATAGTTTATTATTTACTGATGTCGCGTCAAATGCTACCTATAATAAATAAATGTTAAATATTATAATATTTAATATATTAGATATAAGTTATATTTTATTATTCTATTTGAATAAATAGATGAATTATAATTATTTATTTTTTATTATATTTTTCAATATAATTAAATAAACTTTTATTAGTAAAATATTAGAAATTAAAGTTAACCAAATTCGAACTCGTGACTTTTGACCATAAAATTTTTATTATTATTTTTGTTACAAATAATTGAAGTTAATTAGATTTAAATCCGTGACCCCTTACATGAGTTATTATTATTATTGTTTTTATCTTTAATTGGCCGAATCTCGTATTTTTAATCGTAAATCATTATTTAGTTTTCTTTTAATTAATAAGAATATATATAGCCATATTTTTAATCGAGATAAAAGGCAAAGATGGTGTTCTTTGATTTATAATTTATGAAAAGAAGTCCCATATATCGGCACATATTGTGCCTGACATGCCGGGACAAATTCCAACAGTTCAAGATTTTTTAACGGTACCAATATGATACTATTTGCCAACGACTGTTGGGTGCTTTAGTGCACACAAAATTCCACCGAAGGGTTTTCTCCATCGGCCATGAGCGACTTGCAAAATAAAATTGCTCCCAGATCATGCAATGAGGTACAAGTTGCAGTAAAGAATCCCCTCAGTTTTGCTTTGAGTGTTCACAAAGTTTGGTATTTGATGTTTGTCTCTATGGGCCGAGCTTAAAAAGCCGGGCTGCGTGTGCATGCCCGGGCCTATTTACACATGTATATGATAAAAAGTTAGGTGTTGATTAACAACTGTGATACTCTCCATTGTCTATCACACATTTGTGATACGATCTACTAAAACGAGTTCTTATTTCAAGTCTTAGTCGCCATCTTCATCATTATATAGGTTAAACATTACCAACTCTTATATGGCACGTAGGGTTTTCTCCTTATTCAACCCCCCCTCATTACACACGTCGGAGAAACGAGTATGCCATATGTTAAGAGGAATGGTTATATAAATGATCAAAGTATACTGAAATGTAACCTAATACTTTGCACGAGCGACATATGTAAGAACTCATGACCTCGGGTGATGAGGTTGTCGTCTATATAATCAAGGTCCTAAAAACAAAAAAAAAAACTACTTTTCTGGTAACTTTATAGTCTTTTTGGAAGGCTGTTTAGCACATTAAAATTTACATCACATGTGTGAAGCAAGTCCAGAGTTTCCTCTCAGGCCTTATAATGCCAGTTTATTACATAAAGGGTAAGCTTCTCCGTTGACAATCTATATGCAATATTCCTCTGTCTAGTATCTTATCTGTGTATATATAAACAACTCGGCATAAGCTACAGGTTATAGTTAATTAGAAGCTTAGGCTCGAAGACAAACCCGGTGACACTAAAAATGTGTTGGATACAATGACATGATAAGACAACAATTAAAATTCCATAAAGAATGGGTGGCAATTATGCGAGTGAGCCCGCCTGACCCATCTCTGATCTCTTGTTGAAGGAACCAAGATTTCCATAGCTCAAAGCATTGAAACGTGAACAATATTTATTTTAATTTTTATTCTTAACAAATTTGAGAACAGCAGTTAACAAGAAGCTAGAGACAAACTATAGAAACTAGTGTACCTACTGTATATCTAGATGACAACACTGACTAATAATTTGCTACTAATCTTTTTTTGAGTTAGGAGTTACTTTTACTTATATGATAGAACCATGGTTGCGAAAATCGAAATCGGAATCGGAATTGGTTTTTGAGGGAGTCGGAATCGGAATCGAAATCGGATAAGAATCGGTTCAGTTGAATCGGTCCAAATCGGTCAAATATAAAAATTTAATAATTCATCAATTAGTCTAAATTGATTCAAATTATATGTATTATATTTTATATTTTTTCATATTTTTTAAAATTTTTTATGATTTATTTAGAATTAGTTATTACTTTTTATTCGAGTTAGACTCGAGTTAACTTTTAATTACGAAAAATGCCACCGTTTACCCCGATTCCCCCTTCCCTTCTTCCCACCCCACCCTACGCAGTCGCCGCCGCCGCCCCGTCTCCACCCGCTGGCCCCG
>JAVDBV010069393.1:0-15544 GCA_032619315.1 Piper longum
AATGAAAGTGGTTCCACATTGAAAACTGCAATTGGATCGTGTTCTACTGCGTCTGATAGTTTATCTTTACCACCTGAGCCAGAGGAACTTCATCTGATTGTGGGTTCTATGCCTCCTTCTACATCAGGATCTCGTGTTCATACAGATGATAGCTCAACTCTTCCCATTTGTGATAATGATTCAGACTCTGAACATGCTTCAGATGATGAATTAGATGATTTAGTTATCACCACTATATAAAATTGTGCTAAACATTCATTTTTAGACTTGTATTAAATTGTGTTAAATTATGGTATCGTGATAATAAACTATGAATGACATTGTGGTATTGTAATGATAAATTGTGAATATTCTTTCGGGTGTGTTATTATATGAAATTGTGTTAATTATATAAGGGGTATGTTCTTCCAGGTTTGTTTTTGTTTAAATTACATAAAGAGTATATCTTTTCAGGTATGTTCTTATTTGTTCTTTCAGTTATGACTCTGCCGTTGTATTGTCATAATTCATACCTTTATGATTGTTGTATAAATATCTGAATTTGTGTATTTATGTTGATAAATTATATAATTATGTATTTTAACTATTTCTGTCATGAGTTGTCAAATTTTTATATTTTTTCAGGTTCGGACCAATTCCGATTCTGATTCCAATTTTGATTCTGATTCCGATTCCGACCGATTCTTGGCCGATTTAAAAAAACCAATTCTGCCTAATTCCGATTCCGATTCTCTGAAAAAACTAATTCCGATTCCGATTCATGCAACCATGATTCCAAAGTCCATATAATTAACATAAAGCATAAGGTACATATGTTTCTTTTTATAACATTAGATTTGTAATCATATTAAGCATCTACAGTCTACACGCATATAGAGTGTAATTACCTATGTCTGGGCTGGAAAAATTTCTTGCTCCGGGCACCAATATCGGCTTTTCCTTAACGGCTTATATCAATCCATTATATAATATTTTATTTAAAAAAACCCCACAGGGATGACTAATCCGGCTAGTGCGGCCATATCTGGGTGCGCCTGGCAGGTGCGGGCGAATCCATTATTACAACCAGTGTGGCTGGATCTAGTTGCCCTCGATCACTGGAGTAAAAATGGCGCCGGCACTCAATTGAGTTTGGTCTGTTTTTTACATTTTTTAACAATAATAGATCTGTGCATCTTTATGATCTGATTATTCAAACTTCAAATAAGCTTGGGCGGGACACTTTTTTTACCACGGGTTCAAGAAAAATTGTCTAATATATGATAATATGAATATCTAATAGACATCCAGTCAATAGACTACGTACCCAAGTTGGCATTCTCATGAGCGCATATTTTAGTCTTGGAAGCTTGTTTTATATTATTATACTATATGTATGACTTCCATAATTTCTTTATTGGGTTCGGTTTGTTTTCACGGTAAATGTATTTTTGATATACCATTATTCATTTAGCTTTATATATTTAAACATGTATATCTATGAGTGAATATCATAATGGACATTCAATCAACAGGCTAGGTAACCAAGTTGGTCTTTGCTTATGAAACACATTTTAGTCGTTGAAGGTTCTTTTATACGTTATATAGATATGACTTCGATCCTTTCTTCTTTATTGAATTGGCTTCTTAGTTATATTGCGTATGCTTTAAGCAAATAAAAGTGTACACCTTTTGCAAAAATAAAAAATAAAAATGTACACCCAACTCCTAAGCATATCAATGTTGTTCACCATGTATATGTTCTAGCTAGTCGACAAGAAAATATTGAAGATAATCTCAATTATTACAAACAAATTAAAACAATAATGTGATCTTAACAAATGCAGATTGGTCAAAGATCATATAAATAAAAAATAATTCTCTTATAATTCATGAACACAAAAGATAGTAAAACCTGAAACATGCAGAACTTAAACTAAAGCAGCCAAGGTTATGGGTCTCTGTACTCAGATTCATTAAAAAAACTTCAGGAATTTGTCTTAAATTCTATCACATAAGAAGATGCTTGGTGATATTCGCTAGCTAGTTAATCATGTACTTGTGCATTATAATTAGGGGAACAAACTGTCATTCTCTTCTAACCACTTGTGAATGATTGAATCCCCCATGGGCTGGCGAAATGACAAAATAGGGATACGGAGTTAGCATAGCTAGTATATGTTGTTGTTTTTTTAATACTTGATATTGATAAATGTATAATTTATATTATTAAATAAAAATATTATTTTAATAATTTTTATTATTTGATTCTAGTGTCAATTATAAAATTTGTTAACGAGGAATCATCAAAATCATAAAGTGGAGTTTTTACTCAGAATTTTTAGAGATAAAAAGAAATTTCAAAATTATATTTGAGTGTTAATTTAATCTAGCTAAAGATCAGATAAAATTGCTTCGAAAAAAGAATTGTGATTTAAATTGAATCTTAAGTTAATTCTCAATTAATGTGACATCAAAATTATTGTTTCATGTTTTGGACAAACCAAAGCTTGATTAAGTAGTTGTACATGAAAGAAAAATCATTTTTAAGAGAACCCAATTTCCCCATACAATTATTTGTTAAGCATTGTTGTACAGCTTCACACTTGCTTACTTGTCCATCAACAAAACATTAAGCTATTGTAGTTTATGTGTGCTAAGTGTGACAATTCAATGTTTTTCTTTTTTCAAGGAACTTTAAATTTTTGTGAGGAAAGCAAGTCAATATCACCTTTTATAGCATACTACGTGTATAAATCAGTAAACAAGATGACATGGAGAAACCACAATCGATGGACATATTTGCTAAGCTTTATGGGCCCTCAAAATGAACGTAAACCAATTAAAGTAAATTCAAAATAAGTGTTGGCCCCTTAAAAGTAACTTATAACTTAATAAAACTGTGTCCTGAGCTTTTTTTAATAAAAAACTAATTAAAGGAATAAGTCTTTTTTATTTTATATATATAGATATATATGTCACAAATACGAGTTGACTTGTAATAGATGTAGCACATGGATAGGAAAATACATGAGAAAATTATAAAAGATTAGTTGATGGCATAATTAATTATGTAATAATCATAAGGTATTGACATCTATTAATTATTTTTTTAAAAAAAATTGACTCCAAAAACTTCCCGAGTAGACCCCACTCCACAATTTGCCTGAGTCAAACTGCATGGATAATTCTACACTAATTGATTTTACAATTGATTCCCTGAGTGAATTTATAAAAGTTATCAGAATATATTATTTTTATTTTAAATTAGTTAAATCAATATTTTTAAATTTTAAGTGTCTAAAGAACAATATATGCTAATTCCATACAACTACATATTTCTTAACCAGTTTTTAGCATATATGCCATTATTTTATTGGCCAAGAAATTAAATGTTGTCAAAAATCAGTTTATATTAAATTAATGTGTCAAGACATGAGATGAGTTATCTCACATGATTTTGAATGATAGTGATGAATGTTTATCTTGAATCAAGTGTGGTTAGCTCATTTTTTAATGTAACAAGTCAGAACTTATTGTTATTTATTTTTCAACTCCCACTGTCTTGAATTTTGAAACATTAATGCGAGTGATGTAGGAATTATAGACTAGTTGACGTCTTGATTATTTTCTTCCTATTGTGGATCACATGAAATCACATAATATAAATTATGATATGGATGTTGTGCAGCCAAACATAATTTAAAATTTTTATTTTTAACACAAACTTTTTTTTTATTCAACTTCACTTCAAGGTTTATCAACTTAGATTCGATGAGTGGCTATGAAATAATGAGACTTTGAAAATGACTCCAATAATTGACTGTGTGAGATCAGCTTAATTAATACAAGCCATTATAGTAAGTCAATATTTTAAAATACTACAATGTAATTTATACATTTGTTAATTTCAAGTATTCAAAATAAAATATGCCCTCAATATATTTTTCATATATAACCTTTTATGTACCACATCATGAAAACAATATAAATTTGGGTACCCTTCACTATAAAAAACGTGGTTTTCCTCCACGTTTTAAAAAAATGGTACCTTCCTCCACATTTTTTTTCATGCCAGTTTTAGAGTAGAGAAAAAGTTCAGATTTTTTTTATATATTTGGAGATTTTTAAGAATGTGTATATCTTAATTTTCAAATTTTTCCATGTAAAAAACGTGGAGCACCTTTCTCCACTCCAATTTTCTCCACATCTTAAAATTAAAAAAATATTTTTTGGGTGTAGAAATACTAGAAAATTAATATATATATATATGTATGTATGTATATATTTGATGTTCAATAGCACGAGGTTCCAAGATGTACGTAATCATGTGTAACGTAATGGCAAGAGAGATTTTAAGAAGGTAAAAAAGTTGTAATTGGATGCTCAAGCTTGATGATAATGTGACATTTAGTAATGATCAAGTCAACTTGACGTTGATATTAGGAGTGATATAGGCAATTTATAAAAAATGGCCACTTAATTAACTTTATAATTAATTATGAGTAACAATTGGAGACAACCAATTCATGCACCAAATTTACTAGACTTGCATGCTTAGATAGATTAATTGGTATTTGGTAATGACTAATGACACTTACGATTAGGTACGTGCCATGTCATTATCATATTTAAAGTAAAAATCATATGCCATTGCGGGCCCCTCCGGTTGTTTATGATCAGGTTTTTTAAATTGGTGGGGGCAAAGATAGAAATAATCAACCGTGTTTATTTTTTGTTTGTCGTGTTTTTTAAGAGCTTCATCGTGTTTATGTATATTTTTACATTTTGGCTTTTTGCCAACTAGTAATTTAAAACTTGCAACAAAACATACAACATATTGGTCAATAAAATTGATTATTTTTGCACTTAACTTAAAAAGCTAAACTTAAAAAAAATAAAAAATAATTTCTCCCATTACAGGTGTTAACATTATCAATGGCTTCTATTTATTGTTATTACGAGCATTATTGCATTAAAGATAATGCGTACTGTTGATAGTGTAACCACAAGTTAAATTGATAGGTTTAAATCATTCTTGTAAATCCCAAATTGAAAATATACAAGCACAACCATCATTAATATACCAGATCTAACCTCTTATTAAATATTAGAGTGAGACTTAGAAAATTCTCACGACCTAAATTAATAGTTTTAACTAAATTCTTTCAAAACCCAAATTGAAACTATACAAGCATAACCATCATTAATACACATGATCTTTTCTCCAATAAAATATTAGAGCGAGACTTAGAAAATCCTCCTCAAAATTTTTTTCTTTGGCTATGAACCTAACTCATACTTAATATCTAGGTTACTCCACCATCAAATATCATCTATAACTACCGTGCCTAAGTCAACATAATAAGCAAGTCTTTTTATTTAGAGTGGTTAACTAAAATTTATTATATATAAGCCTACACTTACTAATACACCTGATTTTACTTACATTAAATGTGGGATTGATTTGAGACATCTCATAATTAGTGTATATATCTAAACGTTTGTAGAAGTGGCCAATATGCGTAAAAGTCTTTCGATTAATAAATAATAATTTTTTTTACTCCCACACATGATGATGCAACCCTCCAAAGTTAAAATCACTAAATAAGTTTAAAAGGAAACATGCACCTTCACGTTGGAAAACAAAAAGAAGCGGTGATTAATTTTACATTTGACAACTAAAGGCAACGAGAACGGATACTAGCAGGAATAATCTGCTATTGGTCGAGCTGAGCGCCGACAGGTATTATCTCAAGTGTTAAACGTCACTCAACATCTAATTATTCTCTTCCCAAATACATATTTAAATTGGTTAAAAAAAAACACATATTTAAATGAAAACAAAAGCCGTATACATAGTTTAGTCATTACCTACAACTTCAACAAGGAAAAATCTGCTATTGGTCGAGCTGATCGCCGACAGGTATTATGTCAAGTGTTAAACGTCACTGAACATCTAATTAATCTCCTCCCAAACACATATTTAAATTGGTTAAAAAAGACATTTAAATGAAAACAAAAGCCGTATACATAGTTTAGTCATTACCTACAACTTCAACATAGAAAAATATTACACGAGCCTTATCATTACTTTTTGTGGCATTTTGTTTATAACGATACATTTTTAACTATTCGACAAGCTATTAATCAAGGAATTTATCGACCTGCAGGCCCCCAAGGTCCACAGTTTATATACCAGCTCTTCCCTCTCCCTTTCTTGTCAACTTCCAAAAGAGCTTCTTCCTTCAATTTCATCCTTTTACATCATTCAAAGAATCTCGCTATCTTAAGATCGTTGTAGTTTTAGACAATTCATAGAGGCCATCGATCCATTGCGCGAAAAAAATGGGATGCAAGAAGTGTGAGTCTCAGAAGCCCAAGTACAGGAAAGGGCTGTGGTCACCTGACGAGGACCAGATGTTAAAAGACTATGTTCTTAAGTACGGCCATGGCTGTTGGAGCTCAGTCCCAATAAGAGCTGGTAAGTTTAATAATGTCTCTTAGTTGTGATCAATGGTTCAATGGTTCAAATCCAGATGATGGCATAGAAGGCACATTTTGATGTTAATGATCATTAGGCCAATGAGGAAATTAGTGAAATTGACTTTCAGTCAGGCAATTATGAGGATATGTTTGATTGACCCAATTGGCCATTTTGCAATTTGGACAGGTTTACAGAGGAATGGGAAGAGTTGCAGGCTGAGATGGATCAACTATTTGAGGCCAGGCTTGAAGAGGGGGGTTTTCACTCAGCAGGAAGAGGTCACCATCTTAACTTTGCATAGCATCCTGGGCAACAAGTAAGTATTCAACAATGTGCCGTAGGAAAATGCTCAAAATGAATTAGCTGGACAATTGGTTTCTTATTTAGGTTGCATTAATAGAGTAATTCTATTCGATAATGCTTAGTTATCAATTCGAGTCCAATCCTTCATGGATATTTTCGACCTCATTTAGATGGTCTCACCCTATCGGATTCATGCAATTGGAATTAGACTCTCTAAATTGCAAGTTCGCGAGTTTTAAACGCAAATTTTATCTTTTCAAAGCAGAAAAATTAATGACAACTAAAAAATAAAAATAAAAATAATAAAGAACCGACTAATTTAGATGAATCGTTTTTATTGTAGAAAGTAGGACCCGCAAATAAGGCATACAAATCCCCGTATTAATATTTTTATACAAATAAAATGCTTAGCTTATTTTTAACAAATATGCTTTGAATTTCGCAGATGGTCTCAGATTGCAATGCATTTGCCTGGAAGAACAGACAACGAGATCAAGAACCACTGGAATTCATACATGAAGAAGAAAGTCATAAAGGCTGGGGATGGAAGCGAGACTATGAGAAGCAGTTCAAGCTCCCAATCCTTGAACAACACTTCAACAAGTTCTCCTCCAATTTTTCAATCGTTCAACCAAAACTCAGCTATTAACTCAGAGTGTTTTGGACAATCGGACGGACATGCGGGTCTTAATGATCAATCCTTTTCTCAATTGATCCCAAACACGACTGAAAGATCTTTTGGTCAAGATACAAATGCCACTCCCCTTCCCAAGCTCATCTTTGCAGAATGGCTGTCAGAAGACAGCCATGACGACAGTCGGAGCATCATAGAATCCGGTGGGGCGCCACCACCGTCCGGTGGCGATGGGAATAACTGCTACAATGTGGATGGATTAATTGAACATTGGTATCATGTTCATGAGGATGGACCTTTCACTGAGTACAAGGAGCTTCATCCACAGTTTGATCAGGCTGTGGCTGGTCATGAGGAGCTCTTGAATTGCAGTAAAATGTTCTTTGGCCATTCTTTCCAAGATGAAATTTGTGATGTTTGGTGATTTATCTCTTGTGAATTTGTAATTCTTTTTACTTGTTGAGACGAATAAAATAACTTGTCAATTGAACTTAATTATTGATACAAATAATAAGATGATTGAATTATTTTTTTATTAATCAAAATGATTGGATGTTGATTCTTGGTGCTCAATGAGAATCTGCCAGCTTATTTGGATTTTGGTATATATCTTATATTAAATAAAAATTCCTTTTCCATGTTGACTAGACATTAATTCTCTTAATACAAAATTAATTTAATTTGATTTTGCAACTTAATAGCATTTTTTATAGACACACAACTCGGAGGATAGTTAAGGAGTGGGTTGACTCCGACTCAAATAGGATAGCCAAGGAGTGGAATCGACTCAAGCCAAGTAAAGAAAATATATCATTAATTAAAATGATACTTTATGTCTTAACACTAATATGAGCCAACATACATGCTTGCTCTTAACAAACATATTAATAAGCAAAATACCATCTCAACCTTTTAAATTTTAGTTTATTGAATAAAATAGTACAAGGGTTATTAGAACCTTCAATACAATCATATTTATCGTTTAAATTGGCACCACATGATGCTATTGGATGTATTATATTAGTTGCTTCACTACATGAAGTGATCAATTTAGTCATCATACATTAATGAAAAATAATAATTGACCAATGAGTACAATAAAATAATTCCAAGTTCATAGTATTGATAATTATTTTTAGAAACATTTTATTAATGCAAATGAGTTTAATAGTATTAGTTGAAATATAGTTCAATGATAGAAGGGTAATTTTTGGTGACCGAAGGGTGTATATCCCTGAAATCAGACACCAAAATTTTAGTGATAGAAGCTTTTGCAACTAATTAAATTTGGTATCAGTTTGATAGTTAATTGTCATCGAATGTATTCGGTGAATGAAGATGAAGGTTAATTGTCACCAATTTCAGTGATAGTTCGGTGGCTGACTGTCACTGTCTTTTGTTGCTAAAATCCAGTGTCAAATTGCCACCGAAATTTGGTGTTGGTTTTGCCCAACTGACACCATTTATAAATTGTCATCGAAACTTTCGATGGCAGTTCGCTGGCAAACTGTCATCAAAATTAGGTAGCAGATATTAAAACTTACACCATCTAGCAAATTATCACCGAAATTTCGATGACAATTCAGTGACAATTCTGAAAACAATTTGTCACCAGTGAACAATAATACATTTTGGAAAAAAATTTAACTTATAAACATCAAATATGCATTCAAACAATTTCTAACATGTATAACATCTTTCAAAAGGCCTCAACACCCACAATTCCGATCATATAAGCAATTGTCCATCACAAATCTTACATAACAAAACATATCCATCATAAAACATTCAATGCAAATCAACAAACACATTGGTTATCATAAAACATAATTCATCATCAAGCTATTTCAGCAAGTCTGGCGGAGGCTGTCTCATCATCTTGGCCATCTCCCTTTGTTCTAACGTTTCTCATCATTTTCGTGAGGGACTTATTCAAGGCCCAATTCTCCATCATTCGTTGTTTCTTTTGGCATTCCTCTGATGCATGAAGCTGTGTAATGAATTTGACATTCAACCTTTGAGACACAATGTCTCAGATACACGCTAGGCTACCTCGACCATAACGTTACTAGTCACATGAGTACTAACATGATCAATGGCATCTGATCACATAGTCTGCATCTCCTCTTGCATGATATAATGTACCATTATATGGATGTGAGTTGGGTCTAATTGTAACGATTTAACCCAAAATGTAAACTAATGGACTTAAGTTATCTTTTCAAAAATGGTTAACCGAGCTGAAGATCCATAATCCATTACCATTTATAAACACGATCTTACCCCATTAGGTGTAAACCCCGTGATTCAAGTTAGGGTTTTATATTCTGGTCCGATCGGTTCAACTGCTATTTTTAGTCGAGTCAATTTCAAAACACACGTACCGAGGTAAAACCAGTCTTGTGTTATGAACCATGAGAGTCATGTGTGCCTAAGTATATGATAATAACACCAGTAAGACAGTAGCAAAATGAACTATCAGAATGTATGAAAGTATGCCAGATTTTTTGCCGTCACTGTGTGTCTAACGATTAGGTATAGACTTTTATCAGATTTAACTATTTAAATTTATAATGATTAGCACAACATGCTAGAAATGATTAATTGTTGTGATAAATGTCTGATTGTGAATGTAGTGATGATTTGCATGATTTGATTGATAGTTAGTGATCTAATTATGTAAATTAAATTTAAGCAAGCTAATTGACTGCAATGTAACTTAGAAAAACATAATAAAAATGGAATGAATAGGATGAGATATTTTATATTGATAATCGTTTGACTATTGCTAGATGATGATTGTATTGTAGGTGTGATATTCATGATGAGTTTGATGCATCATTTAGTTAGTGGGCGTTAGCTTCTAGATTTGATGTGTAGGTACGGAGTAGAAGCTCGCCGCCTAGGCATGTGGACATACTTGGAGCTCCTACCAAGTCTATTTAAGACTCGCCTCTGATTTATTACTCTATTCTATTGTGATTTATTTTTACAGATTGTAGGACGAGTTGAGTGATGTTTTATTGGATCCCATTAAACATGAGCCATTTAGCCGATCATATTTTCGGATTAATAACATTCGAGGTTGAGATCCCTCCAGTCAGTTTTCAAAATTAAGATCCACCAGAAGTTGTCTTCGGGCCAATTATATAAATTACAACCCAAACCTATGTATGTATAGTTTTTGAATTTTCAGTGAGAGATGGAATGAGGGATATCGACGGCCTCGTCTTGAGATAGGGAGTGTGTATGTCAAAACGGGCTATAGAGCTGAGGAGAACTCACTTCATTTTCGAGGGAATCCTGGAAATTCCACCTTTGAGTTCCTCAAATCCGGAGAAGTGTGGAAGTTTACGGGAACTGCTATGCAGGGCATGTCTAGACTTGTGGCGAAAAATGGTACGAATGGCACATGTCTGAGAGTATTCGGCCCCTATTCTTAGGGCCACGAATAATATGGAGGACGTAGAGGATGGAAAGGAATGAAATTGATGCAAAAAGTGATAGAGAAATGACTAAAGTATGAGAATGAGGAAGAAAGGGGACACTGCAGCTTGAGGACAACTGCTCCCATTAGTGCTTTTGTGAGAGTTATTGAGAAAGTATATGATGTTTTTATTAAACAAGAGGGTTAGCTTTGTTGTGCTAGTTTGATATTAGTTATTTTGTACACTGATAACACTCGTTACTGATGGTTTATATATATATATATATATATGTGTGTGTGTGTGTGTGTGTGAGAATCACGAGGACTGAGCACGGCTGGAACTGTGGAGGAGCAGTAAAGTCGTTGCACACATGTACTGCCATCACATAATGAATGGAAATGATGATTTATAAGTTGTGTGATTGATGAGATTATTTTAGATTACTTTATAAAATGCTATAAACATTTAGCCTATGAAACGATACTAGATTGAAAGTCAAATAAAAATGTCATGTTTTGAAATTATATCGATATAAATATTTATTATTTCCATGGATAGATTAGCCCTATTGCACTTTTATGGAATGTGTTTTTTATTTTTATTCCTATAAATATATATTGTTTATCATTGACAGGGTGGTCCCTACTGCACTTCTAAGGGAGACTCTGTCCATTTCGTTTTCAAAATTAGATATATCTTTTGAACTTTCCGTTTGTTTGTTTTCTTCATGCACTTGTTTGCATATCATGGCATGAATGCAGGATAACGTTAGAACCCAAACATCGTATCCATGCTTTGCATGTTGCATCCCCATCTTAAGAAGCCGAGGGCAGATCCGGGTCGACTTAACTGAATCAAGTAGATTAACAAATGGTTCGGTCGCCGGTAACATTTCTTGATTGATTCATGGGTGAACTAGAACAGGGTGTTTCAAATGTGGTATCAGAGAAAACCCGTGGTTGGTTAAGATGGTAGATGTACTACAAGTCACATGTGTGCAAAAGCTGATCCAAACTGTACCGATAGGTATTTTTCTGTCTTAATGTTTTTGGTTTGTAGATTTTCTTACCCAAACAGTTGTGTGACAGGGTGGTCAGATTTGAGTAGGGAGTACCAATAGGATGGTGAACCAAACTCATAGGATGTAGAACAAGGCCACATCCCCTCCATTGCCCAGACAGGAGAGTCCCAATCATGGTCATAGTGACGCAACATCTAGCCAACCGAGAACCACAGTGCCACCAAAAGAGGACAGCATGCTAGTTTCAGTTAGCCGACGTAGTGAGAGCCGTCACCAAGAAAGTCAGCGTGACAGTCACCTCAACAAAAGTAGTCGACAAGAGTGGGAAGCAGCGATTGCAAGGTTGGCTGAAGCTCAGATGCAAATGTAGCAAAGTCAGGAGGAATTTAGGAGACAAATGTAGCAAAAGCAAGAGAAAGTCAGGAGAGAGCTCAGGCAAATAGCTCTTTCTGTAGGTAGAGCTGAGAAGAAGCCAGCAGTGGATGAAGAGGCACAGGGAGAGCCACCAGTTCCCACCGGCCCTCTGCTGCCTCCTCCTCCCTTGCTGCAATAGAGGGCTACTCCAACAATAGCTCCTCTAATTGTCCTGCTTCAAGCTAGGATGAGGCTAGACATTAGTGGACCTGCAATAGCAGGTGGTTGGTAGACTATAGGCGGAAGTGGCAGGATTTGACGGTATACCAGCAGGTACGGACCACAATTTCTGCGGTATGAGCAAGGAGACTGACCGAATAGATCACTGGATATGAGGAATTTGGAACTGTGGTAGTACGAAATGTTCGTGAAGAATGGTGGACGACCTTTCTTTGGAAACTTGGATGCATAAGAGGCATTCCTATGGATATTGTAAGCCATAGGAGTGTTCGACACTATGGCATGTCCCACAGAACACCGAGTACGCATCATCACAAGAGCATTCCAAGACAAAGCTAGGATATGGTGGAGTTTGGTTCGGAATTCTATAATTGCCCAGCATCAGCCCCACGACATCACATGGGAGGAATTTAGGGTGAAATTCAATGGAAAGTACTTCCCGCCAGATATCACGAAGAGGAAGGAATGGGAACTCCAGACACTGAGGCAAGGCCCCATGATAGTGGTGCTATACGAGACGAGGTTCAAAGCTCTGGAGAGGTTTGCACAGGATTTGGTCCCTACCGAAGGGAAGAGAATAGAGCGCTTTTATAAAGGCATCTATCATGAAATCAGGATGGCCTATTTGAATAGAAAGTTTGGTACTTTCGGTGATGTAGTGAGAGCTGCAAGTAAGGCAGAGTGAGTTATAGCTGGTAGACCTCGCCAAGATTTTGACCTAAGGCAGCAACATCCAAGGCCATACCAGCCAGAGCAGGGAGCACAACAGAGACGTCAAACATATGTGTCAGTTGATATGAAGGCTATGGATGACCAAGCTCAGAACAACGGATCAACTTTCTATCAAAACTGTGGACACCATCACGGAGGAATATACAGAGTGGGTCAAAACACATGTTTCAGATGTGGTCAACCAGGACATCAGGCAAAAGAATGTCACCCTACTCAGCACCAACAGCAGGCCCTTCTGGCACCACCATCATGACTAATGCTTCCAGCTCCCCCATTACCACAGCAAGGAGGCCATCAGAACGAGGGGACAAAGAAATAGTGGTCAATAATCATCAAGCCAACAACAAAGGGATCTGAAACAGAAAGGAATAATGGGTGTTATGATATGACAAGAGCAGACAGTTTTGGATTTGATAGGAATGTAGACAATAGCACCAATAGGACAGTCTACTTCAGCACCAGCATGGGTGGACACAGCCACAACTGCTGAAGCAATTAAGGATATGACAGACGTGAAAGGTATGCTTTAGATTTTGGATTTTGAGGATAGCTACGAGAGTAAATCCTTCTTGATTTAAAATTTTGAGGACAATTTTTAAAAGGAGGGAAGATTGTAAAACATGTGACTCGAGTTAGGGTTTTATAGTCTAAACTAGTTAGTTCGACCATTATTTTCAATCAATTCAATTTCAAAATAGGTGTATCAAGCCAAAACAGGTCTTGTGTTATGAACCATGAGAGTCATATGTGCCCAAGTATATGATGATAACGCCAGTATCACAATAGCAGAATGAGTTATCAGAATATATGAAAGTATGCCAGATTTTTCTTTATCTATTTTAATTAAATCGTAGAAATATTCTTAGGCCGAATAACGTACTAGGACGAGTTATAGGTAGTTTGGGTGGGTTATTAGTTATAGAGCATGTCATTGATGTGTATTATATTTTATGAAATTTGTTTTCTTAGTTCTCTAGATTTTTATAATTATTACGAGTTAGTATTATTTTTGACTCAAGTTAGAGTCGAGTCAAATTTTATAGTACAAGACAACCATTCACTTTCTTATTGACCGATAGTTCTCTGACACTAATATTTATATATTCCACACTTCTGGCACTGTCATTGTCAATCCTCACTCGAGCCAGCCACAACTTAGTCACCGATGTCGTGCGTCTAACGATTAGGTATAGAATTTTATCAAATTTAATTATTTAAAATTTATCACTATTAGCACAGCATGTTAGGAATGACTAACTTTTGTGATAAATGTCTTATTGTGAATGGATGATTTGCATGACTTGCTTGATAGTTAGTGATCTAATTAAGTACATTAAATTTAGGCATGCTAATTGACTCCAATAAAACTTAGAAAAACACAATAAAAATGAGATGAATAGGATGAGATATTTTTACATTGATAATTGTTTGACTATTGTTGGATGATAATTGCAATGTAGGTGTGATATCCATGATGTGTTTGATGCATCATTTACTTACTGGGCGTTAGCTTCTAGATTTGATGTGTAGGTACGGAATAGGAGCTCGTGACCTAAGCACGTCTAACGCTTGGAGCTTCTACCAGGTCTGTTTAGGACTCACGTCTAATTTATTGCTCTATTCTATTGTTATTTATTTTTACAGATTGTAGGACGAATTTAGTGGTGTTTTATGGGATCGTACTTAACACGGGATATTTACCCGATCATATTTCCGGATTAATATCCCTCGAGGTTGAGATCCCTTGAGTCAGTTTTTGAAATTAAGATCCACCACAAGTTGCCTTCGGGCTAATTGTATGAATCCAAACCTAGACCTATAGATGTCTAGTTTTGGCATTTTCAGTGAGAGATGGAATGAGGGATATTGACGACCTCGTATTGAGATAGGGCGTGTGCTCGTCAAAGTGGGCTCTGGAACTGGGGAGAACCCACTTCATTCCCGAGGGAATCCTGACAACTCCACCCGAGTTCCTCAAACTCAAAGAAGTGTGGAGGTTTACGGGTACTGCTATGCGGTGTATTTCTAGACTTATTGTTCAAAAGGGTACTGAAGGCACATGTCTGAAAGTACTCGACCCTTGTACTTAGGGCCAGGAGTAATATGGAGTACATAGAGGGGCGGAAAAGGAATGAAATTAATGTAAAAAATGATAGAGAAATGGCCAAAGTATGAGAGTGAGAAAGAAAGGGGATGCTGCCGCTTGAGGGCGACGGCTCCCATTAGTACCCCTATGAGAGTTCTTGAGGAAGTATATGAGGTTTTTATTGTACATGATAGTCAGCTCTCCTATACCAGTTTGATATTAGTTATTTTTTAGACTGGTGATACTCGTTACTGACGGTATATATATATATATATATACC
>JAVDBV010069396.1:0-18056 GCA_032619315.1 Piper longum
TATATATATATATATATAGTAAATTTGTTTTTTTGAATGAGAAATTGAGTTATGCTACATTTGAATTGTTAAATTTTTCTACTTAGAAGGTGGTATAGTTTTATGTTAACTCTTTTTTTTCAAGTGCTTATGTACTTGTTTGTGCTTTATTTTTATGACAATTGTTCTTCTTATTATATGCCGCTCTTATTATTATGTTTGTTGATCATAACTGTTGGGTTTCCTCCTAGCTGTACTGCTCAAGATGATATAATATTGTTTTTCAGGTTGCAAGGTGCTCTGTATGATCGAATCCTTCCATCACATGGTCAGCTCCCAAGTCCGTTTGTAGTTTTGAGCCCCTACTTAGATTAGCATAAGAGAACAATAATTTTATAATGATGTTCAAAGGAGTTCAGTCTTGACTGCTGCATGTTGTATTAACAAAGCACATCTGCATGCTTTTAAAACATAGTTAGTTTTGAGCTGCATAAAACTTACTCTTTTGCATTCTTTATTTTTTTCATGAAGGCTAGTTCAACATCATGTCAGATTCAACTCTGGATGGTGGCATGATGAGAATCCTTATGGCATCCACATTGACTGGGAGCAACATGTCGATCGTGGAGCTCCAATGTTCTGATTGATGCTTTCCAAAGTTGAACCTGGAGGGGGTAAGTTTCATCTTGATTCAGCAAAATAAAATTTTCTTCAATGGATTTCACTTCTTAATTTTGAGCTGTTAAATGGTTTCATGCTACTTTTGGTGAACCCTTACACTAAGCATTATTTACAGAATTGACAACTCCGAACTGCTTAATGACATAGCATTACCTTGCATTACCCTATCTTGGTTCTGGTCCGTCTTCTTCAGCTTGACACTAAAACACATCACAGGCTAGATGTGCTTCATACTTTGTACAACCTTTCAACATATCCTACCAAGCTTTGGAATGGCATAAACCTTTCACTATCAATGACAAATCCTACCCATGTTGTTGCTCCTGTATTGCAGCGGGATCATTTAATATCAGCAACGTATTGACCGGAAATCGACTTCGAAATATTCGAGTGGGCAATACTGTTCCCAAAGACAATGATTCTTGCAAAGGGAGAAAATGAACATGAAGTTATAGAATTAGAAACACTGTTGCTGAATCATTGGAGGACATTACCGCCCTTTTCTACAATGAAGACCGAAATGAAATTTACTCCAGCAATCGACTGGGCCTGCTGCAGGTATGGTCTAACTATCTGTTACTCCTATATCTGGTATTTTGTATCTTTTTCAGTACTGTTCCAAATTTCCAGCTTGAAAGAAAATGTTGGGTTTTGTTTTAACATTTTTTGATGTACCAGCTTATGTTTTTCAATGAATTAAACTGTTATGGATCTTTAGCTCAAAATTGGCAGAGCACTTAAGAAATACTTGAGGGTTGATGGTTCGAATCATTAAGATCCTATTTAGCCAATATTTGATAAAAATTTGAGACGTTGTAATTATGTAAAAAAATGAAAAAGAGGTATGATTTATCATGGTTGTGGTCAAAGTGGCATGTATATATGATATTAAAAATAATATAAATAGACAAAAATATATCATTGTTATTCAGTAACATTACAGAAGATCACAATCCACAAAATGCACAAAAAATACAATGGCAATATTTCCCGACATCTACAACCACGCATTATATAAGCCCACAAAATCTTATTACATGAAATCATTGTTACAATTGATATGAATATTTTTACATGTTGTAGAATATGACCTTTATCATTACAAAGACTAAACATCCATTTTTTTGTTTTAACTTGAGCAACTTCGTATCCAGCCTTCAATCTTTGATTATTCTTGGGACAACCATTAGTACGCAACTGAGTGAGGTCATGTACTACTATTTGGAGAATATGCTCCATTGAAGTTGTAACTTGTCTGTCAACAGACTCGTTACTTATTTGTACTTTCAATGGAGATAACTCTCAATCACATCAAGCTTTCAACCAAATTTTCTAAAAGTGGTAATACAAAATGATAGTGCTCATCTAAAAATTTTTCCAAATCTTGCAATCGGATAGTCATATTCCGAAATCTCCATATTTGCAATGGGGTAAGTGGACTTGCAGAAGAATGAACGAGGTTAGTATCTTCACTTCGGCTTGGATAACAATATCTAGTATTAATTGTCCAACGGTATAGCACATATTGACTTGGAATTTTGCCGAGTTGTTATGAAAAATTTTCAAAATGTGTATACACAAAATTCCTTCACTTTCAAATTTATTGCAACATTCATTTGTCCACAAGTTTAGCATGCATCAACATGTTTTTTAGCAGCACCATCATGTGGAAACACTTCATATTTTGTAATTGAACTTTTGTAAAGACCCGAAAAAAATAAAAATAAATAAATAAATAAATAAATAAAATAATAATAACGTTCGACGCTATAAAACCCCATTTTTGGGTTAGGGTTTTACCCGATTTAAGTTTTGCCCTATTTGGGTCAGTATCGAGTGAGATCGGGCTAAACTAGTTTCAGATTATGATTATAGGCCAAGATGGCGATATAAGCATGTTATAGTGGTTGATTATGCCAGACGTGCAGATAATAAGATCACAAGTTATTAGTGTATACTCAGGTATACAGATTTGTTTGTATATGCTAGCTAAGATTTTAGGCCTAGATTTAAGCCGTTGCAGTGTTTAGTATGCGTTTGGGATTTTTCTGGGTATTTCATTTGCATGCATCATAGGAATTTTAGATGCTGCGGGCCCATCTTGATTTCGTTTAGGGTTTCGATGCCCATTCACTCTTCTCGCCTCAATTCCTGTGTATAGAGTCAATTTCGGGACTCGAGTCAGTTTCGAGTTCGGACGGTTTCGATCCGAACTTTCTGTCCATATCATGGAGCATATACCCATAAGTGGGACCTACTGGGCCATGAGTTGTCAGGCTTCCAGATCGTGCCATGTGGAAAGATCTGAGCCATCCACCCATCTTTATCTTCACTCATTGGTTTCCAAGGTTTTCCATGATTTTGAAATTTTTACTATTAAGCCCCCTCCACTTCGACTCGCCGCCGGTGAGCCTCAGCCTCGCCCCTGGCCACCGGATTGGTACGACCGTGGCCACCTTGCGGCCGGCTATCCATCCGTACCCACGACCGCCACTTGCGCTGCCGTAGTCGCCGCCAGTAACGGGGTTTTCAGAGTCGGTTTTCACCACCGCCGCCACCCATTTAGGCCGTTTTCCGGTGATGACGAGCCGCCTCCTGCCTGTTCGACGACCTGAACAAGTTCACCTTTGAGGCAATCCACGACAACCACCACGGCCGTGATAGCCGCCGGTAATGTAGCCGCACCCGGCGCCCACACCGCGCATTTCCGGCTGATTTCTGGCCAGCCAGTGGCCGGCCTCCTCCGATCGTAACCACCATCACCTTCCCCGTCCTCCCCTCTTTCGATCGCGACCGACGGTGCCACCAGCCACGCCTTCGTGGCCGTTTTCTGGCGACGGCACCGCCACCCACGTCCAGCCCGTTTACCTGCGTCCGCGATCCTCCCAGTCGACCCAACCCATTTTCAAGCCCGGGTTGGTTCAGGCCATTCGGGTTGGTCTGGTTCAGCTTAGTTTGGTCCGGTTCAACTCATTTTAGAACATTTTCGTCCATTCTTGCACCGTTTTTGGTAATCGAGAACCAGTACATTAGTTTAGATTCATATTCACATTATGTATGAACCGTGCTAGTACTCCAAACCATGAGGTAGTGTGGGTGTATGGTGGTACTGCATAATCCAGCGCATTTCCGGAATTTGTGACACTTATTTAATTGTTTCTTTCGCCATTTGAGTACAATGGCGGGTGATATGGAAGGTCTGAGTGCGTAAGCGCGAATGTATGTATGATTATGATTATGAGCTATGCATGCAAGCCGGCATTATTTAAGTATGTTTGCTTATTGCCCAGTGTGAGGCATTTTTGAAGTTTCATATGTTTTCGTGGGTAATGGAATACCCGTTTGCCAGATTGTATTAGTTATTTTTCGGACCAGTAACATTCGTTACAGACGGTTTTCATAAAATATATGTAGGTCATGCAAATCATGAGTCGACTTTGGTAGGAGGACAAATAAACGCTACGCGCACTTGAGCTCAACCTAATATTTACTTCCTTGCATTTATTTATAATTGATGTATTTTGATATTTATTTAACAATGTCTTCCACTCTCATGACATCAAGAAGGTTATTTCGATCTATTTTATTGATCGAGTCTCACTGACTAATAATATTAAACATGCTTCGACTCGATCGTAACATTTTTTATCCGGTTCTTAAGTGAACCGAAATTGGGGTGTTACATACGTGGTGGGATCGAACGTGGGAAAATTTATTTTTTTAAAACAATTATCGTTAGCTGGCTAAGTATGATTTACCCGTTTAACCAGTTAAGTGAACCATACTATTTTCCCATTTAACCGGTTAAGTGAACCATATCGTGTAACTGTTTAAATTGTTAAGTGAATTATGTAGATTACCCAATTACCCGGTTAAAAATATTACGGTGAAAGGGTGTTTCTACGTACCCTACCCATCACTTATGTCATTATAAAAAGGGGGTAAAAAGGGGGGGACGTCATCTTCATTTTTTTTTCCTTCGGATTGGCGCCGTCTTCCTCCTTGTTCGGGTAATTTTTCTTCCATCATTCTTCTTAATTTCCATGCATGGCATATGTTAAATTGACAATAAAAATTGAAAAAAAAATGAGATTTAAATTCTTAAATCAGTAAGAAACATCTAAATCTCAAATCTATGAGAAAGAAAAGAATTAAACTAAAAATACAAACTTTAAGTCGTTCATGGCCGACAAGGCGGAAGTTTGACACAAAATTGGCGACATGAACAGTAGTCATGACGGTGGGTTAAGAAATCCGGCCAGCCGGGGCAGCGATTGGATTGTAAACTGGTCGGGAAAGGTCCCTCAAGGGTCGAGGGTTCCCGGACGACCATGTGATCGGAGCGGAGAAGCTCGTCGTCGGTGGAATCGGCGACGAAATGGCCGGCGGCAGAAATGGCCGAATTGCTGCAATTAACCGATTCCGGCATCGCCGTGGCCGGAAAGTAGCCGGGGGTTGTCGGGGATGAACCTTGGAAGCAAGGCGGAGCTAGTCAGTGGCGGCTGTAGGCGAACGATGCGTTGTCGCTACCGTGATCAAAGTGATGACTTTAGGGGTCGATTGGGGGCATATCATGATAGTAGTAGCCAAATGTTATGGTTGAAATAAAAGATGGTGCGGAGGTGAGTCGATTCACGGTGGTGGATTGGCCGATAGTAGTCGGACGGCGACGAACAGTGCGTCGGAAAACACCCGATTACACCTCTCTTTTGGAGAAAGTTGGGGAAGAAGTACAAGTGGTTAAATTAAATCAGGGGTTAATAAATTATAATCATATCAAAATTGAACCTTTATTAATTAAATAAATTAAAATAATGGTATTAAGAATATCCTTAAATTAGGATAATACAAATTAGTTAAAGCATATACCAAAAATGGTAATTAATTCCTAGTTAGAAATTAATAATTATTTTATTAATTATCAAGTGAGAATTATGATTTAAATAATTAACTTAAAATGTGAGGAATGACTTAAAAAGTATGTCACATGAATAATCAATTATCAATATAGAATTATGGAAGATAAAATATTTAATATGGCATAGCATTTAGTTGCATGTAGGTTCATGCAAATAAAATTATACTAATGTATAATTTTATGCTTTCACTCAAATTAAGGTTAGCAGATCACAGTCGGACGATAGCACAAGTCAGGTAAGTATAATAAGTAGAACGTCGTACTTTCCTTGTTGGTAACCTAGGCTGGCCTGAGGCCATATTCGACCACCATGCACCGAGTGCAACCGGGGTTAACGAATTGACTCAGTCCGACAAGGGGCCGTATTATGTATGTAAATTGTGTATTGTACCGAATTGTTTTGGAGTAGTGATAACCACCACATAAAAAGGCTACAGTCGGGGTGAGCGAGGCACAACGATTCCTCTATCGCATTGGAGTGTAGTGATAGCCTCCCCATAAAAAGGCTACGGCCGGGGTGTGTGAGGCACTCGCACTGGGTCTAGTGATCGCCTCCCCATAAAAAGGCTACGGTCGGGGTGTGTAAGGCACTTACCTAAGAAATTGATAGTGGCCGTAGAAATTGATAATGAGAGCTTCCCCACAATCGGGGCGTAGTAATCACCTGGGTCTAGTGATCGCCTCCCCGTAAAAAGGCTATGGCCGGGGTGTGTAAGCACTTACCCTAGAAATTGATAGTGAGAGTTTCCCCACAATCGGGGTGTAGGAATCACCTGAGTGCATTGATAGACTCCCCATAAAAAGGCTACGGCCGGCGTGTGCGAGGCACTGGCACTAGAGATGGTAGTGGTTGCCTCCCTACAAAAAAGGCTTCGCCGGGGTGTGCGGATCACTGCGAACACCTCCTCCACATTGTTTTGGAGTATAGCGGCACCGCTCCTCCGCATATTAAAATGAACATAGAAAACTAGTGGAATGTACTTGACTTGTTTTATCTATTATACTACTTAGTGTTATAATCACTAACACAAAATTGCCTCCGCAGGTGTGCAGATACGAAATTAGGTGGGAGAAGCCATTGACAGTGAGAGCATGGAGCAAGATAAATGTGAGGACTCCCTTTTAATTTTTATTGAGAAATATGTGTGGCTACTGGGAAACGGTCCTAGACAGTGGGAACAAATCCTATACATTGTTGTTAAATTTTTATAATTTAGCAACTTTTTAGTTTGTTTAAGTAACACCTGGCCATCTCATCTAAGCCCAATTAAATAATTGAAAAGTGGCGGGTCGTTACAACTCTCCTCGCCAATTTTCTTATAAATGCATTATTAACTCCTTTTCAATTGATCTTTAAAATTTTAAAAATTTGATCTCATGTACATAGTCCTTGCTTTAGCCTCAAGGGGAGAGTATCGACATAGCACTGGCTTGAAATTCAAAGTCTTAAAATCCTCTTGTTCCTCGTCAAATCTACGAGATTGTAGTGTAACCTCACAAAATCTGTGAGTGGGGTTTGTGAATGCAGAAATCCATCAAAAAATGAATTCATGCTCTCTTTTCTTTGGCTCGAAGTCATACCTGCAAAGAAATTATCCGTCATGTATATAGATATCCAATGGTGTCTAACATCATACATGGAGGATAACCAATAGCCTTTATCCAAATTGTATTTTTCTTTCATAATCTTCCATTTCTCTTCAAACTCGGTGATTGCATCACTTCTATATATCAAATCATTATATTCTTTCTCAAATTCACTATGGTTGGACTTCAAATGTTTTGGATGAATCATGACATTATTAGATATGTGCCATGAGCAAAACCTGTGATGGGCTCTCGGAAAAACAGTTGTAATAGCCTTTCGCATTGCACCATCTTGATCTTTGATAATTGAAGCAGGTGCTTTCCCACCACATACAACTTAACCATGTCTTAAACAACGAAGTGAATGTTGCCTCTGTCTCGTCAGCAAGTAAAGCACAACCAAAAAGGGTAGATTGTCTATGGTGATTAATACCATTGAAGGAGCAAACGACATGGAGAATGCATTGGTTTTGTAAGTTACATCAAACATTATCACATCGCCAAAGTTCATGTAAGATGCCCTTGATCTTCCATCAGCCTAAAAAACATTTTGGGTCATTCCATTCTCATCTAATTCAATTTTAAAGAAAAAGTCACTGTCTTTCACATTTTTCTCATGAAAATACTTGATAACACTTAAGCATTGCTGCCCAGCATCATTCTTATGGGTGCTTTTCAAATGGTTGATGCAAGATTGATGCGTCACTCTGTTTATGTCGTCGCTATTGGAAGTTGCAATCAAAACTTTAGAGATGGCTGATAATTTCATTCCTATTTGATGGAGTGAATCAATCATATTCTTGTAGGATTCAGATAGACGACTATGAGACCGAAGCTTTGCAACCTTCGTTGGAGTTGAGAAGTTATGACTATGAATGTCCAAAATATCATCTACTTTCCACACCCCACACTTGCTTATATGTATTATCATATAATCTTTGCAATCTTCTCTAGTCTCTCTACGTCTTTTAAGTTCTCTCCCCATTTTCCTCTTGTCTTTTATATCTATTTTACCTTCTTTTGAATAGACAAATTTGCGAGATGTGATATAGTTTGTCTTTCTCGATAGATAAAATTGTGCCTTTCGAATGCCAAACCCTTGTCTTCTGGCATACTGGTTGTAAAAATCATATGCGACTTTTTCTAATGAGAATTCCATGCACAAACAAGTGGTCAAATTTTCAAAGCATTCAGATATTTTTTCAACTTTACCTATAGCTTCTATTTTATCAAAATCTTCACTACTCTTGTCTATTTCTTCAATTTGCTCACAATCTTCTTCTGTAATCCGCATTCCATGTTGAGTTAACCACAAATCGTGTATATGATCTCCATTATCTTCCATTGAACTACCAGTAGGTTTCATATCACCATATCTAATGGTGTTGTCTTCTTCCATCAACTAATTAATGTTGTTATCTTGATTGCAACCTAATACAGGAAAAGGAAATATGTTAATTGTTCATTACCAAGATATAATAGATACAATGAAACATCAACAAAACCATTATAGCTGCACATAAGTTTTATTCATAAACCTACTCTAAAACACATGCCAACTAATCCTCATTAAGAAACTAATCCATTCATGGACTAGATAGGCACAACAACTTATTATATATAAATATATAAACTGCATAACACAGCGTCGAGGATGAATAGCATAAGCGTCGATGAATAACATAAACGTATAAACTGTAACACCGGACCTCTTGCGAGAAGGCTGGCAACCCAACAGTCTTGTGAAGAATTCAAGAGTACGAGGTTGAAGTCGCCGATGGGAAACAGAGGAATCTTTGTGGTCGAAGGTGTAAAACATACTGCAGCTTCAGAAGGTGTAGCTGGCGTCGATGGAGTCGATGGAGGTGAAGCCAACAATGGATGTGGCAGCAGAGGAGGGGTGGCCTGTGTGGTGTGCTTGGAGGACTGTCATTGGCGGGAGAAACAGAGCAAGATATGTCCTCGGGCGTGTCGAAATAGCTGCAACTTCAGATGAATTAGCTGGGGTTGGTGGCATTGATGGAGGCGATGCCAATGGTGGACGTGGCGGCGAAGGAGGGGGTGGACTGCACGGTGTGTTTGTAGGCCTGTTGTAAAGACCCAAAAAAAAAAATAATAATAATAACGTTCGATGTGGTGGGATTGAACGTGGGAAAATTTAATTTTTCCATTTAAATGAAATGTTGTTAGCTGGTTAAGTGAAAAGAAAATTTTAACCGGTTAATTCTAGTTGAATAGGATGAGTCAACTACACCATTTACCCATTTAAACAAGTTAAGTGAACTGTACCAAGTACCCGTTTACCTGGCTGAGGGAAATGCACGGTTGACGTATGATTTCATATACCCTAGCCGTCATTTCATTATATAAGGAGAAGGGAGGGCGTCATTCATATTGTTCTCCTTTAGACAGACGCTGACTTCCTCCTTAATAGGGTATTTTCCTCTTTCCTTCTTCTTATTAATTTTCATACATGCATATTTTAGATTGATAATCAATTTAATTGCATTGATAACAAATTTTAATAATCACAGGTACTAAAGTTTAAAATGAATAACAAAAATTAATCACCCCCGGAAAAAAACCACCGACGACCTCCTTGTCGGGGATCATGGTGGTGAACAATCCGACATGGGAGGATGACTCTCATGGCCGACCAGTCATGACCGATTGTCCCTAGAGATGGAGGCTGGCCTGAATTAGCGGCGGCAAAAATAGGGCGAAAACAGGGGACAACGGTTGAGGAAGAAATCTGGCCGGCGTGGGCAGCAATCGAAGTCCAATCCGGTCAGGAAGGATCTCTGGAGGGTTGAGACACCTAAGAAACCATCTGATTGGGACGGCGAAGCTCGTCGGCGGCGGAATCAGTGTCATAAGAAGTGGCGGCGGAATTACTAAAATTGTTGTAATCGGGCGATTCTGGCGTTGCCCTGGCCGGAGGTGGACGGGGAGGAACATTAACGGCATGGTGGAGCTGGTCGGAGGTGGTCGCCAACGATTGACGACGGTCGGAGGCGAATGTAGTGTAGTCGACGACTGTGAACGAAATGATGACTTTGGGTGTTGATTTTGGGCATAACTGAAAGGCAATGGCCAAAAGTCCTAGTCGGGATCAAATTTGGTGTGGAGGTGAGTTGATTGACGATGGTGGCTTGGCAGGTGGTGGCTTGACGTCGATAAACAGTGTGTCGGAAAACACCTGATTACAGCTCTGTTTTGGAGAGAGTTGGGGAAGAAGAAGATGGCAGTTTCGTAAATATGGGTTGACTCGACACGGTTTGAGTTAAAATAATATTAATTAGTGATAAATTAATAAAAATAATTATTCTAATGGGTTATGAGTTAAGTGGCTAAATTCATAAGTTAATATATGGAAGTTGCCACAAATAATAAAATACGGTCGTGATAGGCGGTTAATAATTAATCGGCTTGTTACAAGCGGTTAAATTAAATCGAGGGGTTAATTATTTATAATCATATAAAAATCGAACCTTTATTAAATTAAATAAATTAAAATAATCGTATTAAGAATATCCTTAAATTAGGATAATACAAATTAGTTAAAGAATATACCAAAAATAGTAATTAAATTCCTGGTTATAAATTAATAATTATTTTATTAATTGTCAAGGGAGAATTATGATTTTGATAATTAACTTAAAATGTGAAGAATGGCTTAAAGGAGTATGTCATATGAATAATCAATTATCTCAATAAAATTATGGAAGATAAAATATTTAATATGACATATCATTTAGTTATATGTAGATTTATGCAAATAAAATTATACTAATGTAAAATTTTATGTTTTCACTCAGACTAGGGTTAGCGGGATCACAATAGCACGAAATCATAAGTCAGTTACATATAATAGGTATAACGTCATATTTTCCTTGTTGGTGGCCTAGGTCAGCCTGAGCCTAAATTCGACCACCATGCACCAAGTGCAATCGGGTCAAAGAATTGACTCAGTCTAACACGTGGCTATATTATGTATGTAAATTGTGTATTGCATCGAATTGTTTTGGAGTAGTGATAGCCGCCCAATAAAAAGGCTACGGCCAGGGTGAGCGAGGCACAATGATTCCTCCATCGCATTGGAATGCAGTGATAGCCTCCCCATAAAAAGGCTACGGCCGGGGTGTGCGAGGCACTGACACTAGAATTGGTAGTGAGAGCTTCCCCATAAACATGGTCTAGCAATCACCTGAGTGCACTGATAGTCTCCCCATAAAAAGGCTACAGCCGGGGTGTGCAAGGCACTAGCACTGGAGTGCAGTGATAGCCTCCCCATAAAAGGCTACGGTCGGGGTGTGCGAGGCACTGACACTAGAATTGGTAGTGAGAGCTTCCCCACAAACGGGGTGTAGCAATCACCTGAGTGCAGTGATAGACTCCGCATAAAAAGGCTACGGCCGGCGTGTGCGAGGCACTGGCACTGGAGATGGTAGTGGTTGCCTCCCCAAAAAAAAGGCTTCGCCGGGGTGTGCGGATCACGGCGAACACCTCCTCAGCATTGTTTTTGAGTATAGCGGTATCGCTCCACCGCATATTAAAATGAACATAGGGAACTAGTGGAATGTACTTGACTTGTTTTGTCTATTATACTACTTAGTGTTGTAATCACTAACGCGGAATTGCCTCCGAAGGTGTGCAGATACGGAATTTCGTGGGACAAGCCATTGACAACCAGAGCATGGAGCAGGATAAATATTGGGACCCCTTTTAATTTTTATTGAGAAATATGTGTGGCTACTCAGAAACGGTCTGAGACTGTGCGAACCAATTTTTATACATCGTTGCTTAATTGTTACAATTCAACAACTTAGTAGTTTGTTTAAGTAACACCTGGCCAACTGCCCACACGAAATAATTGAAAAATGGCAGGTCGTTACACCTGTCGCTGGCCGGGGAAATGGAGGGAGCCCAATCATCGGCGGTATCAAAATGGCTTCAATTTCAGATGACTTAGTTGGCGTCGGTGGCGTCGGTCGAGGCAATGCCAACAATGGTGGTGGCGACGGAGGGAGGAGGGGATGGACTACGTAGTGTGCTTGGAGGACTGTCGCTGGCGTGGGAACTAGATGAAGCGGGAACGGAGGAAGCAGGAAATAGATGAGAAGGTTGGGGGAGAAGAAGGAGTTTAGGTTTGGGGGGCAGTTTTGTAACAAATGCTTTACTCGCACCCGACTCAAGTCAATAATACGAAATATATTTCAAAAAATATGAAACAAATCAAGTAAAATACCATAAAATTTAAAAATCAATTACAACTTGATTATTTTATTTTATGGTATTTTACTATATTTTGTTTATAATTTTGGGGATGTATTTCGTTATATTGCCTCAGGTCGGGTCAAGTGAAGTTTTTCTACAAAACTACCACTACCCATTTCCATTCCAATCAAGTCAATATTACGAAATACATGTCAAAAAAACTGAAAAAAATCAAGTAAAATACTATAAAATTAAAAAATTAATTAGAACTCAATTATTTTAGTTTATGATATTTTATTGTATTTTTTCTAATTTTTGGGATGTATTTCATTATATTGACTTAAGTCGGGAGCAAGTCAAGTTTTTATTACGAAACTACCTCGCACATTTCCATCCCAATTGAGTGATTATTACGAAATACATGTCAAGAAATATGAAAAAATTGTGAAGAATACCATTAAATTAAAAACTAATTAGAACTTGATTATTTTAGTTTATATTATTTTACTATATTTTTTATAATTTTGGGATGTATTTTGTAATATTGACGCAAGTCGAGAGCGAGTTAAGTTTTTATTACAAAAATACCCCTGCCCATTTCCATCCCGACTCGAGTCAATGTTACGAAATGCATTTCAAAAAATATGAAAAACATTGAGTAAAATACCATAAATTATAACATCACTTAGAACTCGATTACTTTATTTTATGGTATTTTAATGTATTTTTTATAATTTTTGAGATATATTTCATAATATTGACTATAGTGTTGAGCAAGTTAAGTTTTTATTACTAAACTACCCATGCCCATTTCCATCCCGACTTAAGGAATGCTACTAACATTAGCATAGCCAGTCGCCTCGATGCCGCCATCTTGTCGTCAACCCTCACTTGTCAGCGTCAACCTCCGTCCAATTTGAGGTGCCTCTCAGAGACGAGAAAGCTGCCACCTTTTCTCGTATTGGATTGCACGTTGCTCAGTCGCCACCGGCAATGCCCTGGCCAGCAATCATTGTCATTGTCAGGCCTCCATCGCTAGCCCCGGTCCCCCACCCCCACCCCCCCTTCCTGAATCTTCCCAAAGCTGAATTGCTACGGGTGGCCCAAGGAGGCGCCGACAAAAACAGGGGTGAGGGGTAATCGGCATGGCAACAGGTGGGTGCAACATATTCAATATCTAAACATATTTATTAAAACATATGGATTCAAATGTCACATCATATTATCATTCTCAATATAATGACAACATAAACAAAACATTAATATTCTATCGTCTCACATGTGTGTGCAAGAGACATCACTACTCCTCCGTCCCAGTTGGCACATCCAACCCATGCTCATCACCTAGATATATTATAAAAACACGTCACTGACGAGTGTTAGTGGTCCAAAATATAACTAATATCAAATTAGCTATGAGAGCTAACTCTCATATGAAGAAAAAGATTCATATACTTCACTAGAACTCTCCAAAGGGGACCTATTGAGGAGGCACCGAGCTACACGCCAAATAGCATCCCAAACTGACTTGTCTACTGATGCTTCTCCCGCCCTTGGGACTACCTGTATATCCCAAGCCCACTCTTTTGCTCCATAATTCTCCTGGCTTTGAGCACGAAAGCCAGGTACTCTTAGGCAGTTGCCTTTAATACCCTTTGAACCCCAAGTCCGGAGATGTGCTGTCCTAAATAGTACTCATAAAACTCCACATTCTCCGGGTGTGAGCAACTCAAATGCGGAGTTGTCAGGATCCCTCAGCAATAGAACAACCCACTCACTAATCCATAGCCAGCTTTGACTGGCACGTGCACCCATTCATGGTACGATCAATTAAATAACCCAGGTTAAGTGAGATCCGATAAAACACTACTTAACTCGTCCTGCAAGTAATAAAACAATACATAATAGAATGAGCATAAAACAGGGAACATGTCCAAAATAGACCTGGTTGAAGCGCTAAGCATATCCTTGTGCCTAGGCGGCGAGCTCATACTCCGACCTACATATCAAATTAAAAGCTAATGCCCACCACTCATGATGCATGCACATATCCTATGGCATATACATAGCAATCATTCATCAATCGCATATATGTTTTCCTACTCTATGTTGCATTAGATTATGAAAATTACTTAATTTATTTAATTAGTTCCTTAGCATTTCTTTTAATACACTTCAATCAAGTAAATTTCATGTTTTTATTATAATACAAATATCAAATACAACAATTCATTAATCCTAGCATGTTGTGCTAACAGTCATCGATTTTAAATAATTAAATCAGGGGTAATTAGACCTCATGTCGTCGACAATCGATGACGGTCAGGGTTCGTCTTGTGTCTTGGAGCTCGAATTTGATGCTCGACAGTGTCTGAAGTTTGATCGGGTTCGGCTGGATGAGCTTAGTGGGAAATTCGATCATGATGGGTAGCACTGGGCTCAGCTCCGGTCGAGATGGGTAGCACTGGGCTCATCTCTGATCGGGAAAGGTCACAGAAGGGTTGACGACGTTGAGGCGGTGACCTGATGGCGATGGCGATGATCACCGGTAGTGAAATCAGCGATAGGTAAGGGGGTGGTGTTGAGGGTTTGGAATAAAAGGTGTCAAGGTAGAAAGCGAGTGGTTGGGGGAAGGAAACAAGTCGTCGGGGAGAAAAAGTCATGTGAAACCCATGACTCGAGTCAGAGTTTTACATTACCGAACTAGTCGGTTCAACCATCGGTTCGAGTTGAGTCAGTTTCATGGATAGCGTGCTGAGTCGAGACTAGCTGTGACTTATGAGCGATGAGGGTTAAGTATACCTGAGTATATGATGATAATGTCGGAAGATGCTGAGAAATGAGTTATTAGAATATATGAGAGTATGCAGTATATTTGTTTATGCATTTTATCGTAGAAATAGCTTTAGGCCAAATAACACATTAGGAGGCCTTATATGGTAGTTGGGTGGGTTATTTGTTATAGAACATGTCATTTGGATGCTGTGGTGTTTGTTTTATTTTATGGGATTTTTCCCAATTTTATGAATTCTTTTTGGATTTACTACGACTTCGTCATTATTCTTAATTCGAGCCGGAGATGAGTCAAGTCTTAATTACGATATTGCCAACAATACCTTTTCTTTTCCCCTGATATCTTCCCCCAAACAATAATCCCAGCCCCATTTGCTTGTCGCCAGCGCCGGCCTACCACTGATCATCGCTGCCAAACTCCGCCGCGTTGTAGCCGTGCTCCCCCGACCAACCCCGGTCACCGTCTAGCTGTCGCGACGCCAGTAATGCCCATGCTTTTCTCACCACTTTCGTCAATGATCCACCACCATCTACGTCGCTTCGCCACCGCCAAGATGCTGCTGCTCATCCTGTCGACCTCCTCACCATTTCCCCCTATTTAGCACCGCCATTGAGGCCGGCTGTGGGCCCAATCGAAGTGACCTACAGCCCTGACCAAACATGATGCTGCCGGGAGTGGTCGTCGTCACCACGACCACTCTTGTTGTCACCACCATTGGGTCAAACTCGTTGAGCTGGTGCTGACCCTTACCCCTGATTGCCACACTGAAATACTTGCCAGAAAACCACCGGAACAGTTGCTAGAAAATCGGCAAAAAATCGGATTTGCTGGGATTCGCCGGATCTTCTGCCAAACTCATCCAGTCGAACCCGACCAAACTTTGCACGTCACCGAGCGCCGAGTTCAATCTCCGAGATGCGTGACGAAACCTGAGCCGGCTCCGATTGCCGATGATGAGAGGTATATTACCTCCTATTGAATTATTTAAAATTAATGATTGTTAGCACAACAAGGTAGGATTGATTGTTGACAAAATGAATGCTTGATTTTGAATGAAATAATGAGTTGGATGATGTGATTGATAATGGATGAACACTAATGATCTAATGGGGTAATCTAAATTTGAGTATGCTAAATGATTGCAACATAACTAAAAAAAACATAATAAAATTGGTATGAATAGAATGAGTTAGAATTACTTTTGCAGTGATGATTATTGACTGTGATGGATGATGATATTGTTGTAAGCATGATGTTCATATGAGTTTTATGCATTGTTAAGTTAGCGGGCATTAGCTTCTAGATTTGATGTCTAGGTGCGAAGTAAGAGCTCACCGCCTAAGTACGATGACACACTTGGAGCTTCTGCCTGGTCCATTTAGGACTCGTCTACGTTTTACACTCACTTCTATTGTATGTTTCGTTTATTAGTTGCAGGATGGGTTATGCGGCAATTCATCGGATCCCACTTAACCCGAGCCATTTATACAAACTAGTTTCTGAGATTAATAACCATCGAGGATGAGATCCCTAGAGTATATTTTCGAAAATAAGATCCACCGCAAGTTGCCTTTGGCCTATTTTATTAAATTCCCTACCCAAGCCTATGTGTATGTAGTCTTCACATCTTTAGTGAGATTTGGAATGAGGGAAATTCGACCACCATGCTACGTGAGTGGGAACGCGCCAGTCAATAGCAGGTTTCGAACTGGTGAGCGTCCACTCCATTCGTGTGGGATCCTGACAACTCCACCTTTGAGTTCCTGAAACCCGGAGAAGTGTGGAGGTTTATGGGTATTACTATGCAACGCATGTCTAAACTTGTGCAGCGCATGCCTGAGAATATTCAGCCCATGTACTTAAGGCCAGGAGTAATACAAAGTACGTAAAGGGCTGAGATGAATGAGAATGAATTTACTCCGCGAGAGATAGATGAAATGGACAAGGAAAGAAAACGTTATGAAAAGGGGAAGCTGCCGACCAAAGGGGGATGGCTCCCATTAGTGCCCTTGTAAGAGTTCTTAAGGGAGTATATGAGGCTTTTATTCGACAGGAGGGTCATCTCTCCTATGCCAATTTGATATTAGTTAGTGTTTGGACTAGTAACACTTGCTACTGATGTGTTTTTGTAATATCTGTAGGTGACAAGTAAGAGATGGATGCGCCAGCCTAGACGGAAGAGTAGTGAGGTCTCTTGCACACACATGTTGGATGATTGAATGTTTAATATTTTGTGCATAATTTTATTATATTGAAACTGGCGCAAGGAAATCCAAAGTGTGATGATATGATGTGAAATATGAATAGAATGGACAAGTGGGCTGAGACCCAAGATTCAGAGAATTATGCATACAGTAGATTAGAAATTTGTCTGAATGCTAATGTTCTACATATATACATATATTGTGTATGTTGTTTTGACAGAGTGTGTAACGACCCAGCCCAAAGTGCAACGTAATGAGCCTAAGTCATTTCTTTAAAATGGTTAACCCAAGTTAAAGATCTATAGTCCATTCCCACTTATAAACAGGATCTTAACCCGGTAGGTATTAGATGTGAGACTAAATTGAGGGATCTCACAATCCACCCACCTTAGGAAATTTCGTCCCCCGAAATTCCTACACTTGGCCCGTTACTAGCCCCAGCCCACGACCTTTTTGTGAGATCCCTCAATTTAGTCCCACATCTAATGCCTACCGGGCTAAGATCCTGTTTATAAGTGGGAATGGACTATAGATCTTTAACTTCGGTTAACCATTTTAAAGAAATAACTTAGGCCCATTATGTTGCACTTTGGGCCTGGTCATTACAGTGGTATCAGAGCCAACCTGGTTCTGTATTAGATGGTGGGCTAGACTAGGGACGTTGGCTAGGCTGCTG
>JAVDBV010069404.1:0-22392 GCA_032619315.1 Piper longum
CGCCCCCCCCCCAGAATCCTTGATGTTCATATTAAAGAAGCATTGATCTTAATTAATTAGTTTATTATTTTGTTATGATCGCGGTTAATTAACACTAACATTGAGATAAGGAAAGCTTTGCAAACAATGATATTATGATATTTTGGAACGTATGCTTTGGGCTTAATTTGGGGACTTTAACCAACCAAGTTTCTAGTGAGAAAATGTTATGACTAAGGCTATAAACATTTCGGAGACGAAATTTCGGCAACTATCTTTTCTACTATAACCTTTAAAAAAACCCTATTTTCCAATCATTCTTAACTACATGAACGGACCAGCTGTTTAGATTATTATCAAAATATAACCATACGTTCTTGCAGATTATTAAGTGATTTAAAATCTTGTTAAAAAATGTTTGTTCTTGCTTATGATCTCTTGATATAATATATTGATCAGTTGACTGGAATCAAATAGCCTATTTATATTGTAATAAAGTTAAGAACAAGATGATCATGAGTGAACGTAGCTGTTATAATTAATTTCCAGAATCTAGAACTCATAATGTGATTACCAACTAATACTTGTATATTATAGTGACAGCTCCCTTGTATCATTTTCATAAGATTAATGTAAACAATCAAACATTTCCATTTCCATTTGACTTTTTTTAATGCAGTGCGCGAGGAAGAAATTGCAGGTCATGCATCAAGTTCTTTAGCTAAAAGCATGCATGGTTAGGTGGGTGGTTATTTCTTCTGGTGATCTGCTAGATTACTTGCATCGAACAACTTCTTCCCACCATTGGTTTCTTTGAAAAGATTAAAGAAATGCATTTGCCAAATTGGAGTTTGGTATTGACAAAGGCTTCATTGATGGGATAAGATAATGTTGGAAGTGGCACTGTTATGAAACAAAGGAGGGCAAATTAATATTCCAGATCAAGGTTATACATTGTGATTTTCTGAAATTTTTGCTTAAAAGGCATGACTCTCAATGACATGCATGGCTACATAACTCCCCCAAATCCTGATTCTCTTTGTTTCCAGAATGAAACTCGGTATCCCTTAGAATAGTGTAATACAGTACTTGGAGTTTACTTGAAATACATTGGTATGCATACCTAGTCATATTATTTTTGAACGATTAGGTTGTTGATGCAATTGTCATTGTTTTTTCATCCATTTGGTTGTTGAAAAGCCATTCCAACTTCGCTGTCACTATAATGCGCATATATGCAGCTCACCTTTAGTCGCTTGAATTTGAAGCAAAATGAACTTTAGCAGGTGATCACAAATCACAAGAAAAGAATACTAAGCCATAAGCCAAGCGAATGACTTGGTAAGCGAGTTATATATAATATTCTGATCTCTTTATCTTTGATTGTTTGTCATTTTTATAAGCTTTGCTCACATGGGCTCGAAGACATTGACCCAGTTTTCATGTCATAGCAACTATAAGGTGAAGGTGACTCGGCCATATTGGCCATTGCAAGGTCATCTAGATGTCAAAAAGGAGATGACAATATTGATCAATCGTATACATATTCTACCTTTCTCTTACCTATCTTAATAGACAACAAAACAATTACAAATGAGAAAATTAATGGGTACTCCCTAGGGATAAACCTCCCCAATAATATCGTTATGTGAGTTTCAAGTTTTCAACTTTCAATGGGTTAGGTAGACACGAGAATAAGAGGTTAATTACATTATTGGGTTTTAGTAAAATCCGACATTGGTGCAAGAAAGTGTGATCCATAAGTGTATGGCTTCTTTACGCATATAATAAGGCCAACAACTTTACATGGCATGGCTATATAACAAGCTTGAGAGGTTATAATGTCGCATGTCACATTCTCTTGAGAAGTGCCAAGGCAATATATTTTATTCCAGGTCTTGGCTGATATTACTGCAAGGGAGAAGAATGAGGGGAGCCTCAGTCATTTTGGTGCTTCTGGTGGCCGTTCCGGCGGCCTACGCCACCGACCACACGGTCGGAGACACCTCCGGCTGGGCCTCGGGGGTGGACTATACGACTTGGCCCTCAGGCAAGACATTCGCCGTCAATGATAATCTGGGTATGCTGCTAATTCTTAATCTTGAATCCAGCCTTGAAGCTTTACTTGCAGCTGTGTGTTTATTAAGGTAGGACATGTTGGCTCCATTTATATGACCAATACTAGTTCAAAATTTTCTTTTCTTTAACATGCAAAAATAAGTGAATCTAACAGCTTTTTTAAAGAGTGAGAATTGTGAAATTCTTGGTTTGTTATATATGTTAATTTTTGGGTAATCGGAATTGATTCTTCTACACAATATTTGCACTAGCTAGCTAGCTCTAATTTGGTGAAACCATTGTTATTATTTTTGCCGACTTTGTGACCTACTCTTTCTAGCTATCTCTCCGTTTAATTAGCTAGATGTATCATTACAAAAAATTAATTTTTGGTCACAATAAGCCGAAAAAGTATGTTTAAGGTTGACGTGGGCTATACTAATATAAAAGATAGGAACGTCCACAACATAATTTTAAAAACTGTAAAATAATATTTTAAATGTACATAAATTCATGTAGTATAGTTCACAAATTATATTGTTGTGGAGTATTTGTGCTTTGGAGATACCTTAAATATATTTCCCGTCTTGTGGGCACATAAAATTTTTTTATAATGTATTTTATAATTTAAATGAATTACTTTTTTTTTCTTTTTCATTTTTATCTCCTGCTTTTTTGTATAAAACATAATCGAAGGTCATGAAAATATTTGATCATTTATTAAGATGCCTATTAATATTTTGAACATTCTTTAATTACTATATGAATATATGATGAGAAAGGGAATCGTCTCACTTTCCGTTTTGCTCTTTATTAATTAGAAAAATTCACAACAGACGCTAACATGCATAATTTAAACATTGAAACCATTTTTTCATGATCAAACCAAAATATAATATGTCCGCGATCTCAAACCATTCGTATTTAACGATGATTGTTGATGAAGAAGATGGCGATGCTTGAGACATGACAACCACTCCACAAATATTTAATTTGTGAGCTGTTAATTACTTTATCCCACCGCTGGGCCCCAGTATTATTATATAATTTAACAATAACAACACATCTCTTATCACATTAGGTACACAATTGATGCCATCTATTATGATGTTGTGCCACGGTCTGCCACATGGTGCACCTCTTTGATAATGGCTACAATATCCTTGCAACATATATGAATATGAAGTCCAACCACTACAAAATTAATCAAGTTTTATATGCAAAAGTTTAAGCTTTTATAAAATTAATCAAGCACTAATAATTCTTCTTGATAATACGATGCTAATTATGATCACCGTGCAGTTTTCAACTACGGCCCTACACATTCGGTGGCCCAGGTGAGCAGATCCGACTACGCTAGTTGCACCGCCAGCAACGCCATCCAGAGCTTCACCGGTGGTAACACCGTCTTCCCCCTAGCCCAGGCCGGCACCTACTATTTCCTCTGTCCTACCGCCGGCCACTGCGGGCAAGGCATGAAGCTTGCCGTCACTGTTGCAGCCGGCGGCGGCTCCACACCCTCCACTCCAACCACCCCGGCATCTCCCGGCGGCAGCCCAAGCACTCCGACAACCCCCGGGTCGACGCCCCCCACCGCCAGGACACCCACCACCCCGATTCCTGCCGGCAGTGGTGCCGCCGGCGGCTTTTCCGATCACTTTAGTGGGGTGCTTCTTGGGGCATCGCTCTTGGTGGCACCATTGCTTGGTCTGATCATGGGCTAGGAAGAGGCAGTGCATGCATTGTTGTAATTTTTTTTTTAGTGTATCTGGAGATTTGATGAGAGCTCTTCTTTAGACTGGTTCTTATTTGATCAGACTGAGCTAGACATGGCAATTTGGGTGTATGATTAATCTGATCAGTGATCTGGGCATGCTGCTTGCTCATGGATTTATCTGCTGATATATATATTTATTCTCTTTTCATTATTTGTCCCTTGCCTTCTATGAACATCTGCCAATTTCTTGCAATGTATTATAGGAATTTAAGTTTTGGGTCTTAATCAACTAATTAAGTACAACAATGTGCACCAATGCTTATCTTAATTCTAGTAATTGTGGTCATATATACCCAACTAGCTAAGACTAATTTTTTTCATCTTAATTCACTAATTCCTATTTAAGCGCTCCGATCTTACTGAAGATGACAAAAATGAAAGGAACATGGCAAAACATGTGACTATATGAGCACTAATTTTTTGCTTGAATATATATACATTGCCATTTTACTCTTGGTCTAATTTTTATGCACTTGAGCACTTTTGAGCGACGCCACCGGATGCAATTAACTACAGTACTCGAAAAGCAGAAGATTAATATTTATTGTGAATTGTTTGACGTTTCATTTCAATAAACAAACATTGAGAATCTCAACAACAACAATTATACAGAACCAAAGAACTGGTGAACTGCTGCGGTTGCTTCAACTAGTGTAACAGCCATAACCTGCTCCGAGCTGATCTCTGTCCCAATATCACCAACTCTACCAAACGTTATAGATTATATAAACAGATCAACTTCCCCTCCGTGCAGACGTAACAAAAGAATTTCACATATATTTCTCACACCCATGTAAATACATTAACCAACTTCACCTAACATAAATTTTTTTCAACATTGCCATAAACGAAGTAAAACAATAGATATTTGGTTATCTGCTCGAGATTCGGCCAAAATAAAATGCTCTCCACCCCTTCAATTCTCCGTCTAAAAGTTCGCATATTGTTGGCTTCATCACCAGTGCAAATTGATGGATAATTGGAAACTGTACTGTGGATTCATTTTTGTAATGTATGGTCTTAGTCTATGGGGCTCATCAAGAGCAACTGTTTATACAGTTGGGGATAGTGCTGGGTGGGACATTAGCACAGACCTGGGCTCCTGGCCTGCTGGCAAGAACTTCACTGTCGGTGATGTTCTGGGTAAGTCCTTATCTCCTTCAAATCCATTTTTCTATAACGAAACTCTTGATCAAACACACTCAAACCATTCCATGACTCTTTCATTGTTTACATGGCAGTGTTCCAATTCTCTTCTTTGCACAGTGTGTGCCATGTAAACAACGCCGACTTTGATAGCTGCAGAGCCAGTCGTGCCCTCCAGAGCAACAAAGATGGCAACTTCTCCTTCCCACTGTCCACCCCTGGCCCCAAGTTCTTCATCTGTGGGACCCTCTCTCACTGTTTAGGTGGCATGAAGCTATTGGTTAATGTCAATGGGGCCCATGCCCAAGCTCCTGGTCCCATGACCGATCGTAGTGAAACGGGGCCGAGATCCACCACAGTGGAAGCTCCATCCACCATCTTCCCAGATCCTTCAGGGAAGGCCAATAACAACAGCCCTTCGCCGGGCTTCTCTTCATTGGGACTGTGTCACAGTGCTAGGGACTCCCTTCCTGCTGCTGGCCTTGGCTTATTGATCACCCTTTCGTCGTTAATAAGGATATGAATTAATTGTTTGTATTTGTATAATTACATTCTTTATGATCACTTTTGGGCCATGGGAGTGAGGTGTAGCAAATGTCAACTAATGTGATGAAGTTCAAGGGTCAATAATTACAACATTTGAATAGGATAATCCTATATAAAAAAGCAGTGTATTGAATATACTTTTATTCTTTTTCATTGTCGTTATTGTCATAATGACATGGAAAATTTTCTTTTCTTTCATTATTCCCCGACGTCGCACGCTAGCAATCATTCATGCACCTAACAAACAACTTTTTTACCGTTTTCTCAACAAAAAAAAAAACAACTCTTTACCTTTTGATGAAAAAAAATAACTTTTTGCCTTTTCTTTTTCGGATATTAGAAATTTTTTTAACCACCCCGGCCATTAATCGTAATGATAAATTGACATAAAAAAATACTTTTATGATGATTATTTATTAGCGCAAAATCGTTTACTTACAATAACTTGTATTGTCTGCAAATATTGTTTCGTAATTAGAGACATTTTAATAAGAAACAAAAATTGTGACAAATTATTTTAAAATTTTATAAAAAATTGTTTATTGCAACCAAACGTTCTATTTAAAATTTTTCCAAAATAATAAATATTTCCAAGTATGGTTTTACTATTAAACGATGAAATAAGGAAAGAAAGATAAATTCTAATAAAAAATTGAAAATATATAATGAAAAAATCATATTTTAAATTGTGTTATTAGGATCTTAAATATCATTGGATCATCAACCCGAACTCATTACCCACGACCCAAACCGATTGTTTTTTTCGGCCCACGCACCCGGCCCGGCTCTTCTAAGCTCCTTCTTCCAACCCGGCCGCCGGCGATCGAACCAGCGCCGGCGCCGGCGACGACCAAGGAGCAACCATGTCGGCTGCGGCTGCTGCGGGGGATGAGCAAGGGGAGTTCTCTATGTCGAGCACAAGGGCAAGTTCGGCCACGAGTTTCTGGAGTTCGAGTTCCGCCCCGACGGCAAGCTCGGGTACTCCAACAACTCCAACTACAAGAACGACACCATTATCCGCAAGGAGGTCTTTCTCTCTCCCTCCGTCCTCAAGGAGTGCCGCCGCATCATCTCCGAGAGCGAGGTCTTCCGTCCCTTCCCAACGTTTTTACTTTTTCTCAGTTCAAAAAGATCGTTTTTTTGTGTTGATTGTTGCAGATGATGAACTTGTTCTTCTTCCTCTTTTTTCCTTGGGTTTTTTAGGTTTTATCAATTATCTGCTAGAAAAATGGCTTCTTTTGGTCTCTTTTTTTTGTGTGTTTTTGTTGATTTTGTGGATTGGAGCAGATGAAGAAGGATGATGATAATAACTGGACATCGCCATGAAATTCACTCTCTTCATCTTCTTTGTTTAGGGTTTATCTGCTAGAAAAATGGTTTCTTTTGATCTCTTTTTTGGGTGGTTCTAATGAGTTTGTGGGTTGGTGCATGTTACGAAGGAGGATGATAATAACTGGCCCAAGACATGAATTCATCCAACTCATCTTTTTTTTTTCTTGGGCTTTTCATGGTTTATCTGCTAGAAAAATAACTTCTTTTGATCTCTGTTCTTTGGGTGGTTTTGTTGATTTCTCCGGTTGGTGTAGATAATGTAGGAGGTTGCTAATAACTGGCCTGCGCCAGACAGGGTGGGGAAGCAGGAGCTGGAAACAGTGATGGGTAATGAGCATATCTCGTTTACCACCTCCCAAATTGGGTCTCTTGTTGATGTTCAGAGCAGTAAGGATCCCGAAGGACTTCGCATTTTCTACTATCTGGTTCAGGTCGGTGATGAACTTTGTATATCTCTAGCTATTGCATTCTATGCGATTTGTGGGTGCAGGCTCATATGTCTTGCATTTGAATCTGTTGCTTGAGTTAACATGTATTACCTTGGGAAGAAAAGCATTGGATTTTTTTTGAATCGATCAAAGTTTTCAGTTTTTGTGTAGTCTTATTTTTTGTTCGAAGAATTTTGTGGAAAGTGATTAGTATGGACGAAAAGGCTTGGAGTTTTCTGTTCTTTGCATGTATGAAACTTCTAGGGATTATTTAAGATGTTTGATATTCGAAAGAAAACTTAATTATTCCATGTCCTTCTATGCGGTGATTCCTTGGGGCTTTGTTTATGATATTCGAAGCATCTGTTTTAGCTGATGCAGTAGTAGTTTTTGTTTTTGGCCGCCCTGATTAATTGACTCACATCCAACCGCTTGGTGCTACATTCTCGTGTTGCGAAGTATTGTAGATTGTTGGCAATGGATGTGAAATTAGCAGCTATTTGCCAAATCCTTTCCATCTTTTATGTGCTTACTTTCTTAAGGCCGGATGGTATTGGTCACACACATTCTACCTTGGCTACTAAATTTGAGATACACTTTCAATGGAAAGGTACTTGATATTGTATTAGAAGTAAACTAAAACATGTGAATTTCATTTCCCTATCTAAAGGGCTAGTTTTTTTCTTTTTTCTTTTTTTCCCCATCCGTGATTTGCTTTTTATCAAACACACTATCTTTTGGAGCATGTTAGAAGACAAAGATACATGGAAATAAAGCTTTGCTGGCCGTGTTCGTTGCAGGATTTGAAGTGCTTCGTGTTCTTTGAAGATAAAGCCAATCTAAATGGAACTATGGAAGCCCCTGTTATTCATTAACTCCGTTCCCTCTTATTCAAATCGCAGGATTTTAAATGATGGAATTGTTAAGTTAATTCTCTGTGATTATTTTGACGGCTGCTGTATCGCTTTTGTGAATGGACACCTCTTTTCCCTTACGTGTGGGAGCATTACTGCACCCTGAGCTACCAGGAAAAACAGAATTTTTTTTTTGCATCTGGATGACGTTTGTTGGCTTGGAACCGAGATTGCATAAACTTTTGGCGTTTTACATGTATTGCAGTTTTTCTCTATAACTATGTTACACCCAGATTGTTTTACCAGTATACACGAACCCCCGAGCAATATAAGAACTATGTTGCTTTCAGACGGGTAAACGTACATTTTACAAGGAAATTGGTACTAACCATCTTCTCTTCACCTCAGACTTCATTTTAACCTCTTTAAGCACCCCGGCTGTGCCATAATCTCTCTCCGTAACAAGGCTGATCCCTTCATCTAAATGCCATCCCACCCCCAATACAAAGTACACCATCTTTTTTCACATGCACATGCCCAACGAAGTCCCCGGGCAGCCATTGTCACATCCTGCATATCCAATGTTTCTTCTTCCCCAAGGTATACAAGGTTTTCTGGCCCGCTCCTCTTTTTCAATGTCTCCGTGCCAGGTAAACATATGGCAATTTGCCATCATCAACTGTTGTTTCATCACCAAAGATTGGGGTTGCACTCATCTCAAAAGCTTTCCAAGAATTAGTTAGCTCTGCAGGCTGCACTGTTTTTCGTTGCAAAAATGGCTTCAGATCGAAGTCTGCGTCGCTGTTTGAAAACGGTAACCATTAAATAACACCAATGTCACTCGTTTTTATCAACGAACATAACAAAGATGATAGACATCAATTTTAACAAGCACTGAGATAATGGAGAATAACATCTAAATGGTTTAGTGGATATATAGTACAAAAGAATTGACTTCCACAAAGATCTGTTAGAATGTGAACCGTGCACAAGCCTAGTAAAACAACCAGCTATGAAAGAGTAACAATTTCCAACAGCCATTACTGGAGCTTACCTTTCAACATTGATATTGAAGGGACTAACCCACTGCTCCTCGTAGACAGCAACGTTCAAGGCTCAACCATAAATCTCCAATCTTTTCAACCAGTTGTTGCTTTCACCATTTCATCAACAAAGACAATAGAAAAGCAGACCTGTGTTTGCAGCACGGTCTCGACCTCCACGAGCATGGCCCCGGAAACCAGACCCCGAGCATCCTTGTTTTTCCTCCCACCACTACTCTTCACCCGCCGCCACCTCCTCCTCCGGCGAGCCCACCTACCCTTCTCCTCCCTCTCCCTCGCATCAGCCATCGCGTTCTCCACGCTCCAAACGTTCTCCTTCGTCGTCACCTCCACCTTTGCCGCCCCGCCCCGCCTCTTCCCGCCGCGGTCGCTGCATAAAAATCTGGCGGGAGAAGAGGTCCGGAGGTGGACGGCCGGGAACGTCCGGGGGAGGCCGAGTTTTCGGCTAAGGAGAAGGTCGGAAGAGTACATGGAGGCCGGCGAATGGAAAAAGATTGGATCTTTGGCGTCGCCGGCGGTGGAGAAGAGAGGAGTTGGCGTGGAGCTTGGTTGGCGCGCGAGCCACCGTTGCCGACGTTTTTTTTTCTCTTTTTTCAATTTTTTTAAATAAAGTTGTTCGAAATTACAATGGGAATATAAAACGGTTAAAATTTAAATTTCAAGTAAATAGTTTAATTTTTAAAAAATTGTACATCAGAGAAAACATATGTACATAAGACAACTATATTGGAGTTAAACTAAGCGAATTATAAGACGCACTACTCGTTAATTGGAAACGGTTCTAATTAACAGGTAAAAAAAAATTAGTAAATATTTGATATAATTTAGTTTGATTTAAATTTCAATCAATCATCAAATTTTAGTTAATTAGATTATTGAAATCAATTATTTTCACCCGAGTGGTATTTGACAAACTAATGTAAGTGAACACTTAAACACTTATTTTTCTTTCCCCAAAAGGACACATTTTTTTATATGCATCAAATAAAATAAAAAACACTAAATTATTTTTTAAACACTATTAATAATTATAAATTGTTATTATTTTAATTATCATTAGGACGACTAAAAATTTTAAAATTTAAAATTATATAAACCAAATTTAACTATGTGAGTGATAGACTTTTTATCACATCCAATTAGCGGAGCCTATGCACCCTGCTTAATTCTTAAGTCTATGAAAATTTAGATGGGTAAGTAAATGATTTTATTCCAACTTGGGGAGTGAAATTTTTTCTGCATTTTATTTTATTTTTTGTATTTTTAATTCTATAATTACTATATTAAACAGGTAATTCATCTTCTGTAATCATTAAGCAAATTTCCTTAGATGTGGAAAGTCACCCTTGTCTACATGCCCTTAGAAATTTGGAGGAACATTATACAGGGAGTGAGGTGTCTGCGTGATATATCCAAGGCATCCTCTTATTTTTTAAAGCTCTAACACAACTCTTGATCATCATTGATCCAACTTGCAGCCCATTGCAAGATTCAAAGGTTAAGCAACGGATATAGACTTGGCTAGAAAAGAAATAAAGAATGTGAAAGCAGAACTTGTATCTCTCTTTTTCATATAAACTAATGTTTTTGGCTTGGAATTTATATCAACAGCTTGTTTAAACAGAATACTGAGCTGACACATGACCAGGTTAATAGGAAAAACTCTAGAGCAGATAGAATTAGACCCAAGTATTTCAGCTCTAGCGAAGCTGTAGAATATGGGATCATTGACAAGGCAACGTTTCACATTCATACCAGATATTCACCTTTGTTGGTGCTTGATACAAATACAAGGAGCAAAATTTTCATGCAGGTATTTGTACAACGAAAGGTGAAGAGAGGACAGAGGTGTTGTTTCCGACCTCAAGAAAGCTAAACTGATTTGAGTTTATTGTGTGAACGATTTTGTTGGTGAAATATCCATATCGCTGAACCATGAGTAACGCTTGGGAAGAAAATATTTTGACGCGCCGCAATATTTCGTTGTAGAGAGCAAACCAAGTAACGTTTACTTATATAAAGCTCTGTTCGCGCTATTGGCAGCACCATTTTAGAACTCTGTTCTTGTAAGTCATACCAGGTACAAATGCAATGTAATCATAATATGCACAACCACAACTATTTAAAACATAAGTTTGATGCTTGTGAAATTCTCAGTAATCTGTATTGCTTGAAAAGAATTGATGCGACATTGTGCTTGATGGACATGAAATTTTTGCCCATGAATGAAGTACTCAGTTCGGTCAGTCAATAAACCCCAGCCATAAACCTTTATTTGGGCATGGATTTTTTCTTTTTCTTAGGCCATTCTTTTCCGCACACATCTTCACACTCACATTAACCACTGCACTAAACCTCTCCCAACTCAGTCAAGTCCAACGAAAGGCCTCTTCTAAGCCAATAATGGGAAAAGAAATTTCTGCACTCCAGCATAAACAACGTGCTAACATGGAACAAAATAAGAAGTAAAACATGCAACAAAAATGAAGTCGAAGATATCTTGCAGATAAATAGAAGACAAAATAACAACTTAAACATGCAACATTATAATGCCATTGTACTTTACTCAAAATTGCAGTTCTCTCAATATAACAACCAAACCAAGGTTCAAATACCCCGCAAAGATCATACAACCAATGGTAGTAAAACATAGCATAGGCATCATCGATAGGAAACTACTCATAGATCCAACCGTGAAGGCTGCTCTGCCAGTTAGCAGCACCCTCTGGGAACCACAGTGCAATCTCCTTTCTAGCACTCTCAACCGAATCACTCCCATGGATCACATTCCTGCAATTATAACAATGTGGAAATTTCCATCAGCATACTTACCATTCACAATCACCAAATAAATTCGACAACCTTATCCCAAATTTCGATCTAAATCATATCAAAGCTCAAATTAATATCTCCACTGATTGTTACCATAAAAAATCTTAAACATTATGATTATCATAAGACATAATTCACCTTCCAATCTCAATGGCAAGGTCGCCACGGATGGTGCCCGGGGCAGAATCAGCTGGATTAGTAGCTCCAATGACCTTCCTACCAGTGGTCACCACATTCTTCCCTTCCCACACCATGGCAACAACAGGTCCTGATATAATGTAATCAACCAGCCCACTGAAAAATGGCTTGGAGGAGAGGTCCTCATAGTGCTTCTCCGCAAATGCCCTCTCCACATTCAGAAGCTTCAACCCTAAAAATAACATACAACAAATCAACCACAAAACAACCCCAAAAATATTGATAAAACTACTAAAAAAGACCCATTAACACAACAAAATCGCACCTTTCAACCCAGCAAACATATCACACATCCGATTTAAAAAAAAATGCCAAAAGCACAAAGAAAGACACGATTTTTACAACGAGATCGGACCTTTCAAGTAGAATCCTTTCTTCTCAAACCTGCTGATGATCTCGCCAACCTGAATTCCACACAAGAACATCAAAATTCATGAAATGATACTCAAAAATAGAAAAAAGTAACCAAATTCGATGACGAAAATTAGCAGGAGAAGATGTTAAATCAAAGAGGAGAGAAGGCGATGCCCACCAGGCCGCGCTGGACGCCGTCGGGCTTGATCATGATAAAGGTCTGCTCCATCTCTTGGGATTAGGGATGACAAGATTGGGCGGCGAGGTTGAAATCGAGCTCCGGCCAGAAACCCTAATTTCGGATTGGGGAAGAGCAGAATGACTATTTTTATACTGTGGGCCGCATATCAATAATGGGCTTTTGTCATAAACTCATATGGGCCTATTTCCACATGGTGATTGGAAAAAACTATTTTACACCATTTTAAAAAACTCTAATTTTCATTAATTTCATGTTTTATGGCTTCTTATCTTGCCCATTCTATCTATTTAATGCCACTATTTTGATAAAACAATGCTCTTATATTTTTTTTTATTTTATAAGTTTAATTATTTGAAAAGATTTAATGTATAAGGTTCTAAAAAATATATTACATTATTTGCATAATAAACTTAACTATTTGTTTGAATTTAATTGTATATAGTTCTTGTCCTCTTGTCAATTTTTATTGATCATTCGAATTAAATTTTATACATTATTTTCAAGTATTTTTTAGCAAAATTCCATCAACTTTTTCTTGTGAAGCACGTGAAAATTATTTAAGTTGTTGTATTATTGTTGACAAAATAAGATATAGTTTATGTATGCCTTGTAAAACTTCATATTGATTATAAAATAAAATGTTTAACCTATTTTTCAAATTGAGTTTATCGGTACTCAAATTCGGTTTATTTATCTTTTCAAATTGTACTAAATAGGCTTCAAATTGAGGCAAGTTCGAGTGGAACATGAGAAAAGAAAGTTCGAGGTATATTTATCCGTGTTTTCTTTCTCATATTTAAAATAAAATTGTTTTAAATGATAAAAAAGTTCAACTCCATGTGAATTATACACCAAAATAGCTTGTTTGTGCACGAAACTCACCTCTTTTTAAGGAAAATAATCATTATGCCATTATTTTAATTATTATTTTTTACTTTTTATGTAAATAAATATATAAAAATATTTAAATAAATATATTATTTGATATATAATATTATATTCTGAGCTAAAAAAAAGTGTGGTCGTCCTCGTTTGATTTAAGTACGAGTCAAATTTCGATTCAAACTAAATCAATTTGAACATCCAACAAAAATTGTAGGTCAGTGAAGCTATTAGCACACCTACACATACCCACTCAGACCAATGACATCGTTGTTATTGCGTTCTTCGTTATATCAAATGTCTAGGTAGGCCTTATTTATCTCAGCTTAAATGATATATTTAATTGTTGATAATCAATTAAACAGTCAATTTACAAAAATTAATTAATTAAAAAAATGTAGCTTATGTGAATTAATAGACAACTTGCTACAACATCTTCGCAAGTAGAGGTGGCAAGTAACACACCAAATCTGGAGCCCTCGGACCCCGCAAGGTGTCCCCACCGGAATTGTATTGAAAGTAGTGGGCTTGATTTTATACTTACAAGTGGGCTTTCAAGTTTACAACTTCAGAAAAAGCCCATTATACTATTTTTGTCCTCTGACATAGAAGCCCCCAGATAAGACCCTAATTACGATACGCCCCATCTCTCCGACCGTCGCCGGAGAAGATTCTCGACCTTGTCCGCCGCCGCCTCGCTCGCCGGGCGACGATGGGCGAGGAGCGATACGACCTCCGAACCAGTAAAGCTTCGAACTTTTGGAGAGATTATGGTACGAAAGCTTTCCATTTGTCGCAGTCGCTCTGGGTTTGTTCATTCTTCTTTTTTCTCGAAAAGTTTGTCATTTTTTTTGTGCTATAGGCTGGGATTTGCTGCTTGGATCGATCGCGGCGTTCTACGTGATCATGGTTCCTTACACCAAGGTCGAAGAGAGCTTCAATGCCCAGGTCTCCCTGCTTCTTCTATTGTTTGGTGGTGTTGATTGGAGAGAAATTATTTGTTTGAGTTTGATGGAAGTTTGTACTTTCTTAGGAAATGCATGATATACTTTATCACGGGCATCACTTGGACCAGGCAAGTGCAAATTTTGTATTTTTTATACTTAGTTATTGATTGCAACGCTAAGTTTTTTTGGGGTCTTACATGGCAGTATGATCATTTGGAGTTTCCTGGAGTTGTCCCGCATACTTTCATAGGTAATGATTGCTCATTCTTTTGCTTGATTGCTGCAGTTTTACACTTTAGACGCAAACTGGAGGGTGTAGTGTTTTTAGTGTTGTTCGTCGGTTGCTTGCTCTCTTGGTCATTTAAAGACTGCGACGTTTACTTTCTTCAATTAATAAATTATGGGAGGAATATAATATTGGATTTGAGGAGAAGCATGATATGAAGAAATGCAATATTGAATATGAGGTGTGGAATGATAGTTTAGGATTATGGTTTGAATCACTCTGATGGGTGATGTTTCTGTACGTGAGTTTTGTAGCTCTCTTCTTTTGTATCTTCTTTTTTATTTAATTTTGGATAGTGCAATGGTTTTGCAAATGTGTGCTATTATAGTTTTATTTTAAGTTGCAACATAGACCAACAATTCCTGCCGACAGGTGTATTTGTTGTATCTATCCTGGTGTCCCCCTTTGTGTTCACATTTCAAACCTTACATTTTCCAAAAGTTTATGCTCTTGTACCAGGTAGGTTGAGACCATTGTCATTGCCTAAATAAAAAAATGAAAAGTGATTATTATTTCTTAAGACAATTTTGTTATTGTCATTTAATAATAACGATCGGAGTGGGATAGTTTAAATTGCTAATGTTTGGGTCAATTATAGCGGAAACCATCAATACTGTTGACAAATTCTCTTTGACTTTTACTCTCTGTTAACACACACTACGCCCCCAAACATATCCTGTTCATCTTTTCTTATTTTGATGCCATGCTGGTTGAGAAGTACTTAGCTGGAAAGTTCTATTGGAACTTCCAAGGCAGATTCACTTTATCATGCTATTGGATTTTCTATATTTATGTAATCATCACATTATATTGTGTTCTTGCTGCCCACACATACCATCTGCTACTGTGACCTTTCTCAAGGACATCATGGTTCCTTGCATTCATACTTGAGTACAACCACATTTTCATACTTGTTAATGGTAATATCATTTTAGATGGGTTGTATAATCTAATGAAGTTGGCTTCCAGTGCTCATGATTTTATTAAAGTTTTTATATATTCTATCAATTGGTTGTTCAGTCTGCACTATAAAATCATCAGCGGTTTATTTTTTGTGATGCCATTTTTACTTTTCGCCATGTATTACGTGCGATTAATTTCATTCTATAGTTTGAATAATGCTTGGCTCTTTCATCTTAGCTGCATTAAGAAACTTCCGCATCCAGGTGTGTTCTTGAATTTTGGGGATTTAGTCGGACCTATTTTGGTTTGGTATTTTGCTGTATGTTTTTATGTTCATTGTGCTGGGATGTAGCTCTTAAATTGCCCTACCCTTTTATCAAATTCTGATTAATGATACAGTCCCATCAATAACTTTTTAAAAGTGCAAAGCTTTTTAGTTCGAAAGTACATTTATGCTGCAACTCATTTATTCCAGAATACTCTGTTTACGTGAATAGGAAGACCGAAACTTTCATCTATTCTACATGCATGAGTTTTTATTGGGAGATGCTTATTGGAGGTTTTAGTTGCTAACTTCAAAATACTTTAAGCTTTTTCTTAGTAAAGATCTAAAATTTGTTGGCCTATAAGGTTGTCAGTTTTATAAACTTCCAGTGTTTGCTTCTCATCTTGCTTGATAGTTATGCTTTCCATTGATATGCTTCCAGTTATTGAAGTTTATATTTATGGACTATCAGGTTAGGAGGAGGTTTGGCTATCAAGTGGAGGCTTTCTTTGCCATTTTAACTGTTTTGCAATTTCATTTGCTACTTTGTTGTACACGTCCTCTACCTAATGTTCTAGCTCTTGCTGTAGGTGGTTACAGTTTGTCACTCTCTGCATTTAGTGATGCTATGTTAATTTTTACGGAAGTCATTGTGCAAATATTCAATGTGTTCATAAATGAACTTAAATATGCAACTTCACATGTCTATATACACTTTCATATAAAGTAACCCATTTAAAGTCGGCTTGTAGATAATACAAGCTGATAATGTCACTATGTGCGATATGTCTTTCTAAACTCATGACCTGCCGTGTAAATTTTTCTAAAAACATTGCTAAGTATGAACATTAATCCTCAACTTAGACCTGTTGTGTTCTTGGCTGGGCTCCATATGTATCGATTCCATATTCTGGGTTGTGGTCGGGAAAAATGGATCCTGTTATGCCATTGCACACGATCGTACACCTTATGCACTGTAAAGTCGTGAAACTCCACCATTGCTCACTGCCCACTGCTGGATATCTTACATCGCTTGTCGTAAACCTGGATAAAGGAGAAGGGTGTAGTTAGGAAGGGCATGCAGCTAGTGAAACTTTACCATTTCTTACTACATGGAGGCTAGAACCGTATGTAACAATCAGATTTTTTTCTGAAGCTGTAACTCATTTTTTTCCATCCTTGTGCAGTCATTTTTTTGTATGCATTTTGGTTGAAGGGGAACTTCTGTGCAGCCTTACAATACCTGGTTTGTACCTTGTCAAGCTAGAAATAACATGAAAGTCTCTCTCTCTCTCTCTCTCTCTCTGTCCTTTAATAACCTCGTGTCCTTATGTAAGCATCAATACTTATATTATGTTTCTTTTTTACACAAATTGGCAGACTTTTGCAGCGCTTGCATTTAGGTCACTATTTTAGCTATATGTGTGTGTGTGTGTGTGTGTGTGTGTGTGTGTGTGTGTGTGTGTGTGTGTATAAATTGTAGAAAAAAATAGAACCTTCTTTCATACAATACATTAGATTGGCAAAGCATTCTCCAGGTATCATATGTGGAATTTATGATTTTTTTTTTAAGTTCATTGGTACAGACTGAATCAATTTCTTTTTGGGAAGCATTCAAGTACTGCGCCAGACTGCTGTAGCCACAATAGGTGTGGGAATGTTCAGAAATTTTTTTGTATTAATCTTTATTATTTTATAGTATACTAAGTGATCTTTCACAAGTACAGCATGTCATGCAATGCATTATATCATCTAAACAAAGTTTTTACTTGGTCCATTTAAAAAACTAATAGTTGTCATTTAGGGCTCAAGTATATAGGAAATCTTCATCTTATTATTCTAGGTTCACATGGCTATGTAATTCTAATAAGATTATTTGGCTTAAATTTTTAGTTATCATTGTGAATATGTGAGGGAAGAGTATTTTTAACTCCATGAGTATATGGTTTTAATTGTTTTAAGTTTTGCATCAGCAAATCAGAATGTGCTTCTTACAGGCAAAATTGAGTCCTTTATTGTGCATAATTTTTGGCCTTAATGTAATTATTATAAGATCATATGTTTCAATGATTGCTGATTGTCTATGCAAGTGGTCGATTGTTCAACGTGAGGTCCTTGGTATTAAGCTAGTGTGTTTAATATAATATAAGTGAACTTCTACTTATGGTATGTGCTATGATCACGTCATCCTCCTAGTCCCAAGTGATTGGGGTCTGGGATACTGATCCTTTTTTACAATCTCCTACTTCATTCTTGGTCCAGATCCTTAGAGGTTTCTGAGATGATTATGTAGTTTCTGCTCCCTGGTTACTTAATGCTGAAGTAGCCAGCTTATATGATCTTCTAGCTCTTCTTTTTTTTTTTGGGGTGGGGGGAGTTGTGGAATTTATGGTTTTACTTGCTATTTTCTTGACATCCGAAATAGGCAAATGCATTCCACTGGTACATCACTTCAGCACTCCCACGATCCTTGCTTGCAGTATATCCCTTATGTTTAGTGAGCTTCTTTGTCTGCAACTTTCTTCTATGCTGCTAAAATTATGTGGAATGTTCTAACTTCTTCACTAGATTGATTGCTACAATGGCCTGGTAAGTTCTGTGTATTCACTTTGTGATGATGCTTTCTGCTTGTGTATTAATGCAGGCAGGAGTGGTCCTTGACCGATGGATTAGTAGATACATTTTTCCCGCTTTTTTATTTGTTCTTCTGTATTCAAAGCTCCCTCACAAGGTAGTAAAGAGATGTGCTTCTGTGGTCAAATTGCATGATGCCTTTGGGCTCCACTTTCTTGTGCAACATACTATTTATTTTCTTTAATATGGCAGGAGCTATGTTTCGTATTTAGTTCAATTCCTCTATTCAACTTATCAGCAGCATTGGCAGCTGCAAGGAAGTAAGTTCAAAGATCATGTGCACCAGGATAGTTTGGGAAGACTTAGATATATGATTTTGATTGTGAAATTTTCGAGCTTGTAACAAGTTCTAAGCTCTTGTTATCAGATATATTGCATGATATATGAAGAGTTCTTTAATTTGATGAACATAGCTCATAAATATAATTTTCAGTTACTGTAATATGTTAAAACTGATTCAAGCTAAAATTTCAGATTATATTTACTTTTATTACTTTTAACTATTAGACACAAGTGGTAGTAGTAAATTAACCCGTTGGAAATGAATCATAAAATTGGTAGGAAATGAGAAGAAATTCTTAGGCTGATTGTCATTTAAAGGGACAACTCTTGTATTAGATGTCATGCATCTTGTATAATAAATGGAGAACTCCCTGTAATTATTTTCCATGCACATTCAAAAGTTTGTTGTCCTTGACAGATGTTATGTTTGTTGTTAGACTGTTACATATAAGATCTTATGACCAAAACTGACTTGCACGTTTGTAAAATCTTTTCCAGCCATAATAAGAAGAAGAAGAGGTTTTGGCAATTGTTTTATTTGATTATGTTGGGAGCATTCCCATTGAGGTGGGTAGTACCGGACCATGCGAATTTCCACTTTTGCTTCCTTCTTTGAATCTATTTCTGTTGGTTGTTCTAGTTTAGGATGCACAGTTGTAACGTTCACGGCATCTTATAACAATTATCCAAGTGCTTCTGCCCTAGATACTTTGCACCAGCTTAGTAAGTTTACTGGACCCAGCTAATGATTTTGATTATCAAATTTATTTTGGAATGTAGTGAATCCTCGTGGTTGTTTTTATAAACTTGCAGGCCATGACAACAAAATTGAGGATAAATATATTCACATTGACAGCTTTTCAGCAATGAATGGAATTTCTCGTTTCTGTGAAGCTGGTTTACCATGGAGGTACGAGCTTTTCTTGTTACTCCAGTAAATTATTTACGTGGAGATGACATTTCCATTCTCTGAAAGGCTACAAATGGGTGTCATTGATAATGCTTTTGTGTCTACTTTGAACGCCACTTCATTACATTCTTCTTTTTATTCATTAATAATGTAGCTATAAATTAGAGGGTGTGCTGTGGATGCAGGTATTCTAAAGAAGAAGGGATCCATTTGAATGAGTATATGCATAAAAATTTCACATACCTGCTAAAGTAAGTTGACATATTAGGAATCTATGCATTTCTACTTTAATATGGTTGTGTTGGATAAACGATGTTTATCATATTAAAGCCTTTTCTTCCTGTTAATTTCCTATCTATATGTCCCATGCTAGGTTTTCTTGAATGGCTGACCATGGTTATTGTTTAGCTAGCTTATTTCTGAGTAGCTTTGATTGTCATTCATTATAGAAAAATTAGCTGTTAATCATTGATTGTGTTTAAAGCTTATCAGTTTACGAAGACTTACGTTTGTTGAATTGATAAAAGAATACCTTGATTTGTAGAATAACGATTTTGTTACTGACCAAGGCTTCGTGTATATTGTGACAGTGAGCATTCTAAAATCGGCGGCTTTAATTGTTTGTTTTACGCCAAGGGATTTTCAAGGTTTCAACTACAAGCTGGTTTTCCACCAATCATGCTTGTAAGATTCATAGTCTCAACTCTTTATTGAACATATAATCTCCATCTATCTCCACTTATCATACACATCTTGCAATTCTTGACTGATCTGTTTGTCATAAAATAGGTGATGGAGCCTAAAGTTTTTGTCCATGGAAATTTGAAGAACACAGAGATTGTAAACTCGCCTTGGCCTGGTTGCTCGATGATTTTGTTACTGACCAAGGCTTCGTGTATATTGTGACAGTGAGCATTCTAAAATCGACGGCTTTAATTGTTTGTTTTATGCCAAGGGATTTTCGAGGTTTCAACTACAAGCTGGTTTTCCACCAATCATGCTTGTAAGATTCATAGTCTCAACTCTTTATTGAACATATAATCTCCATCTATCTCCACTTATCATACACATCTTGCAATTCTTGACTGATCTGTTTGTCATAAAATAGGTGATGGAGCCTAAAGTTTTTGTCCATGGAAATTTGAAGAACACAGAGATTGTAAACTCGCCTTGGCCTGGTTGCTCGATGATTTTGTTACTGACCAAGGCTTCGTGTATATTGTGACAGTGAGCATTCTAAAATCGACGGCTTTAATTGTTTGTTTTATGCCAAGGGATTTTCGAGGTTTCAACTACAAGCTGGTTTTCCACCAATCATGCTTGTAAGATTCATAGTCTCAACTCTTTATTGAACATATAATCTCCATCGATCTCCACTCATCATACACATCTTGCAATTCTTGACTAATCTGTTTGTCGTAAAACAAGTGATGGAGCCTAAAGTTTTTGTTCACGGAAATTTGAAGAACACAAAGATTGTAAACTCGCCTTGGCCTGATTGCTCGACGACTTAAACAGAGTTAACCATGTGATTATTGCTTTGATATGGCAAGATGGAAATTGTCTTTTCGGCGTATGCAGAACGATTACATTATTCAAGAGTGGTTTTTACCTGCTTCGATGCACACTTTTCGTTTTTCAGATTTCATAGATGAGTTATTTTCACTTTTATAAAACACATGTACCTTTTCTTGACCGCCCTCGGTGGTTCGTGTGAAGCAAAAGGGAAACTGAGTATTGAATCAAGTGATAAATTGTCGATTAGTGTGGCAATTCGCCAACTGGAGTCCACATATGTCAATTTCTTTTACTGGGCAATTCTTTAAATTCGTGGATGTTAGCAGTGGCGTATGAAATGTAGAGATGCTAAGAAGTTGCCAATGCCAAGGAGAAAGTAGGGCACAATGAGGATGGAAGGCAAGAGAAAAGTGAATGAAAGAGAGAGAGAGGGAGTCAGCAAAGAAGAAAGAGAATTGTTGGGCGTATATGTTTTTTGACGGTGCAGGTGGATAAGGAGCAGATAGAGAATGCCATTAATTAGCTGGGATGATAAGACTGACCACTGAGCCATATCAATTCACAAAGGGCCACTTATTGCCGGTAATTAGGAATCAGTATTTATAATTTCATTGCGTCTAAAACACTCTCAACCAACTCCAATTTTCTTGATCTTATAATGCCTCTCAATTGAGGAAGGTTATCGTTGCCGTATATCTGTTTTTTTATGTATTTACATGCTAAGTTGAAAATTCGATTTATCGACAGAATTAGTCTAACCATTTTTTTTTTGAAATATAAAAAGATTGAAAAGAAGCGAAAATCAAATTACAATTGCTTCTTGGTTTTGACGTCTTTTTCTTGATCATGAGTTGTGGGTGTCAATTCATTTATTATCACTATTTTATCGGAGTAAATCTAAGCTTAAACAAGAACTTAATAGCATATACAGAATTATTTCTTTCAACTTTGGATTTTTTAACCTTTATATATATATATATATATATATATAAAGG
>JAVDBV010069405.1:0-19388 GCA_032619315.1 Piper longum
CTCAAAGAGGTGGTGACCGTTTTCGCCCAAGTAATTTTTTGCTAGGGTTCTAAATCCTGAAGGGCTGCAGTAGGACATGTGGATATGCACGTCCATTCGTCCTGGCCGGAGCAATGCTGGATCGAGCTTCTCCCGGTGGTTTGTGGTGAAGATGACAATTCGCTCATCGCCACAGCTCGACCAGAGGCCATCGATGAAGTTCAACAGCCCTGAGAGAGTCACCTAAATAAAACCAATAGTATTAAGTACTACTAATAAACAATTAGACCACCAGGATGAACAATTTTAGTTGCCAGGAATTTAATTATATGACAAAATATAAATGAGAAACTTTGCTAGGAGCCAATTGATTGACAAGAGTTACCATGCAAATCAAGACCTAGTCACTAGGAAGAAGTTAGATTTTTACAACCTTAATTATTTCCCTCTATATGAAAACCATCTTTTTTGTCTCTTAGAATTGTATGAGAGAGTTTTTCTTGATTTTTATTAATGTTTTAATCGTCATTATCTTAATCTAATTTATACAAGAAATATCATGAGATAATATTTGATCAACACTAATGTTAATCTCTTATTTGATTTGGTAGGGTCCACCCCTTATAAATACCTCCACCAAATAATAACTCCAAGTTGAATGAATAAAATAAACTAAATTGGACGTAAAGTTGACAATTTTAATTTCCTTTTGATTCATGAATATATTAATCCTTATATGAAAATAATGATTATGGACTATTCTTATGAGAGGACTTTGAGTATGAACCCTTGCGTTGGAAAAGACATGATATTTTCTAGGTGTGTTTTTAGGATCAACTTCGGGTTTGGACCCTTCGGATATATAATATATCTGAAAATATTCTGATTGGTGTGATCGAATGCGTATTTGATTTCAATAGGTGGTATTTTATAAAATTAATTTTTTAAAGAATATTTAAAATATCTTTTTTTATTTTTTTCTCCATTGTTATATTAAAATCTATATTATTTATAATATTTTAGTCAATTGGGTCAAATTCCAGGTGTTGCAAATTCGGATTGGGTATGGATATGATAAATGAAATAGGTGTAATCTTCGAATTCGATTTTAGGATTCGGATGAACCCTCGTGAATAGTTATTTTATTAAAGATAATAAAATTAACTATAACTTCTATATCTACCTCTAAATCTTTAGAAATATATAAAAAACAAAAGGAAACATGATTAGGCATACAAGAATGCTATAAATATTTTAACTTCTAGCATATATACTACTAATCTTAGAGTGTCTGTGCTAGGAAAAAATTAAAAAGAAAACATAACATAAAAAACTCACCCGGTAATCCTGATTGGTTTTCCTTCCGGATCTCCTCCCAGATGTTGTCGCCGCCTGTTCCTCCTCGGCTTGCTGTTTAGTGAGATCAATGGTACAATCAATATCTTCCACAACAAGTATGGAACGATTCTCAGTAGAAAGCAGCAGCTTCCTCAGCTCAGAATTGGACCTAAGATCAGCCAGCTCCACGTCATACACATTATAGTTTAGGTGATTCGCAATGGCGGCGATCAAGCTCGACTTTCCGGTACCGGGGGGTCCATACAGCAAGTAACCCCTCTTCCAAGCCTTGCCCACCTTCCGATAGTACTCCTTCCCCGTGACAAACCTCTCGAGATCATCAATCAGACTTCTCTTTACATCCGGCTCCATGGCCAACGTTTCGAATGTGGCCGGGTGGTCAAAGTTTACCGACGTCCAAGTCTCACCTCGCCCCGGGTAGTGATGCTGCTCTTGCTTCAGCATGTGTAGCTTCAGACCCTTTTTGGCCTCCTTCATGGCCTTGGCCTTCTCCATCATGTATGGAAGGTAGGAGGAGAAGACCTTGCTCTTGTGTGATTTGTCGAAAACGAGACGAAAGTATCTGATCTGAGTTCTGATTGTGGACGATCCATAATTGTCGTGGGAAGTATACATCGTTCGATTGACCGTCTCGCGGTGGATGAGCATCCATTTGAGGCGGATTCCATCGAAAATGTCGATTATCTCTTGCCCATGCTCCGCGACGATGGTGATGCTGCTTTCCTTCTCCAACTTGCCGGCTCGAACTCTACTAGTGGATGGGGAGGAGATGGAGCCTAGGTAGACCTCCGCGGAGCTGTATAGTTGGTTCACGGCAATGCCCTGGTATTCTTCTATAATTACGGTGAACTTCGAAGAGTGACGGTGAAGGAGGCGGGCGAGAGCGGAAGAGAGGTGGCGGCGGAGGTCCTGGGGGAGGAGGTCATTGGCAATGGTGCGGAGGAGGACGGCGGAGGCAGCCAGTGATGCTGCAGTGGAGATGAAGGAGGTTTTGGAGGCAGCCATGTTTGATAGAGCTTGAGGGATCACATTGGGAGCCATTAATTGTCCTATGATTAAATGGACAATTGAAAAGTAGCAAGATAGAATTTCAATACTCAATTATCATTACCAAATCCATCATCACTATTATATATATATAATGTTATTTCTTTTGTCCTCTTTAATCTGTCATATATATATATATATATGACAGATTAAAGAGGACAAAAAGAAATAACATTATATGTGCATTTGGTTGACTAGATTCCCATTTAGCTTAAAAGACTCCGCCCGTGACATTGGCTTTGATGGATGAGTTGGTGATTGGCTCCAAATACATATAGACAATGCCAATTGTTTTCGGTTTTTATTAAAGAGAGACAATAGCAATAAGACTTCCTACATAACTTACATGGGCTGGCATGGAAAATACAAGAGCATTACAATCTGTACAAAAGTGTGCATTTGCATAGGAACAATCCGCAAAACTCCCATATTTTGTATGTATGTATATATATATATATATATATATATGGGTAAACTTTTCATCAACTAAGGGCCACAAAAATTTCTTGCCAAAGCGTTAATCTGGGCCGTCTTTATTATCGAACGACCCAGATTTGATGAAAACAAAAAAAAAAAATTTCACCCCCTCATTCGCCGGCAACCACATCGACTGGGTGTGAGAGGGGTAGAGGAGGGAGTCACGGGCGTCCTTATTTATATAATTTGTCTAGTATGAATTGTTAAGAAAGTTATACGATGGATCTCGAAATTTGTACTTTGAATCTTGATGTTTGTCACATGGTTGAGAATGGGTAAATTGCATGCTAATCATCTTAGAATTTGGGTTATCAAAAAAATGTAAGAAATAATTAAATCAAAATCCCGTGCATTGCAAGGTAGGTCTTCGCTAGTAATCATATGACTTTTAACACAACTAGTTGTTTGTATGCACGATATCAATCAATAAATTTTATTTAATTTGTGTATTATTATATTTGAATTTATTCAAATCATTACATAAAACAAAAGTACCTCTTGATTACAATGTACTTTAATTGTTATTTAATAATTATTAATTAGTTGATTTAAGATTTTTATCTATGTTAAGATTGGATGGTTATCATTTTTTACCACTATTTGTAATCATAAAAAATATAAAATTGTGACTTAAGGTATTCTTGTGAATAGGAAACCAATGTCTTGGGCAATAAAAAATATTTTTACAAATAACGAATAAAGAAAAATATTATATAATAATTTGGAATATAAAATAAAAGGTAGTAATGTAAAATAAATAGGATCCAAATGAGACAAGTTCTAAGAGAGAACAGATTTTTCTAATACTTTTATTAATAATATTTTTGTTAATAAGAAAAAAAAGATAATATTGTAAAATCGTGACACGGTATGTGGTGAATTCTGATTGATAGATTTGCATTGTCAGAAAACAATTTACATCTTTGAATTTCCAAGCATCTTTGAATATGAAAATTAATCTACTAATAGGAGATCAACTTTTCACTACTTATTTCAATATTTTCACTCACAAGCACCCTCAAGAATGGAAGACTTACTTGTTGAAGTGTGGGACATGGGCCTCCTTACCCAAAAAGACTAGTCACAATAAGAAGACTTGTCTTTCTATGAGAATTTTGAAAAATGTGAAATGAACAAAGAATTTTGGCATGAAGTGTAAAGTTGAGAATGATGTTAAGTTGATTGATATTCGGATAGTGATTGAACCAATTGCAAAGATGATAGGAAGAGTACATTGGGATATGTTTTTAGCTTGGGAAGCAAGGTTATGTCATGGTCTTCTAAAAAACAAAAGATGATTGCATTATCTTCATGTGACGCCCGGTATAATTCTATGACAAGTGCGACATGTGAAGTCATTTGGCTAAGGAAAATTCTCAAAGTTCTTTTGTTTGAACAATATGGAGGAACAACTACAATGTTTTGTGATAACATGTCTGCTATTGCAATGAGAAAAATTTTCATTTTTCATGCTAGGTCAAAATATATTGAGTTGAGGCATTACTTTATTAGAGATCTTGTTGAAGAAGAAGAAATTGAGTTGAAATTCATCAACACTAAGGAACAAATAGCTGATGTGTTTATAGAAGCTCTCACTCAAGACAAGTTTAAATCTTTTAGAAAGATGATAAAAATTACAAATTAAGAAGGGTATAATTTATTGGGCTAATGACATATGATGTAAGAAGTATGAACTTGAGGGATACTTATGTACTAAACCTACCTTTCTAATATGTTGCAACCGAGAACCAACTTTGAGAATAATAGAAAAGCTAAAAAAAACAAAGAAGGGAATAACCATTTGCTCATTCCCTTTCTATTTGGTAAGATTTTTTTTTTATTAATCATTTTCAATCTATGTTCTACCCATCTATCTTCTCCCCAACATTACTGACTCGGGAAGGATGATCTCACAAGCAAAAAGGTGAAGCCTGGTTAGAGATGTAATGTGAAAGACTTCACTTGACAATAGCTAAAAGTGTCGTCTGAGAATATATGAAGTGAACGCTAATGCTAAATCAGAAACATGTTGATGCATGGAAAACTTGCAAGAGACTTGATAACAAAACTATCACATCCACTTTGATCAAGGTATGTTGATACCGTCTGGGTGTCAAGTTTGGAGAACTTCGAAGACGGTTGTAGGCCTGAAATATTCAATAGGAATTTAGTTAACCATGAGTCTCGGATGGTCTTTGTAACTCAACACCACCTTGCTTGCACAAAGTGTAGTACTCCATCTCTTGGAGAGGATGCTTACTCTGACTGTGCCTCTGGATGTAAGAAGAAAGATGATCTACATAAGTACATCTTCTCGAAGGTCATTATTATCGTCCATGACCACTGTGTGTAAATATCCAAAAGATTATAGGAAAAAAAAGTAAACAGAAGGAGAAGACACAAAACAAAAAATATTTTGTTCTCTTTCGATATTGTACTATGCTGTCACGGGGCTTCCCTTAGGGTAGAATTTTTTACCCTAAAAGACACCACGTTCGGCGTATTCCCCTCCTGGAAATACCAGCCAACCCAAGTATGCAATGTCACTGTGATCATGATAACAACAACACCAGCATATATCACCGTTGAACTGCTGGTCGCACCTGAATTGCCTAGTAAACAACAATCAACTCAATTAGTAAACACACACGCACAATACCGCAATTCACAAACATGCGTACCGCTACGCCAAGACAATTCCTAGCACACCCGACACCATAAATACCGCTACCCATGTATGGTATGTCAAGTTCTCGGAATCCCACCGAACTAGACCAAATAACCAAACCCAATGTCAACGCTGGTCTGTTACAGAACCTCGATTCCAACCTTCATTCAAAAGCAACAAACAAAGGAATATACAAGAAATTACACTCCTAACTACTTGCACGTTGTAGACATGCAAACCCCACAATGTGGTCCTCCTTCCAACGGGGAGACCGTGAGATTAATGAGAACCCCCTCTCACAAATAAACCTCACAACACAACCCCAAGTTGTTCCCTTGGATCGAATTGTTACATGCAATTCAGTCAATATAAAAAACACTAAGGTTGCCAAACAAGTGTTGTGTACCTTGATCCCTTGGTTGACAACTTCCTCAAGCAATAGATAGAGTTCCAGCCCCTCGACATGAAGGCTTGACTGTAACAACTCCATCGTCTACTCTGGATCTCGGCAAGTGCTTCTCCACACAGCACTTCCGCACAATCTCCCACTCGTTCTCTCCATAACTTGAGCTTCTCCTCTCAAAGTGCAGAAAACCAATTGCCGGCCCCTTTCCTTGAAGACGCCAGCAAATATATATACATATATTTGCTTGTGTTTATCTTGAAGTCCCCAAGAGACTCCTTGGATCTGATTCATCTTTATCTCCAAGGATGTTGCCTTATCCAATTTGTCATTAGATATAGAAGATCATCAATCTTGCAAAGAGAGTTATCTTGAAGTCGGCTGCATCGCTAGACTCAAGCTCCACCCATGGCTCGACCAACTCCAGCATTCGAACACAAGAATTCAAACCTCTTCGCATTGTGGAAAATTTTGACTAGAATGCCGAAATCTGAGTACCGCAACTCATCGGCACTCACAACCGCTCGGGACTGGGTATCGCTCCAAATACCGGTATCCAGTTACAGATCATCCTCCAAAGTACTGCTATCGGTTACCAGTCACCAATCCTGGGTACCGGTACTCGCTACTGATAGACGCTCAGTACTGCTCCATATGCCAGAACTGCACCCGCTCTGACATGTTGACCGCTCCAAATACTGGGATGTGCCAGCACTGGCTCTCGGTACCACTACCGATTACTCCTATGTGCTACCGCTCCTGTTGCAACCCAGTGCCGCTCCATGTACCGATCATGATGAGACCCGGTACCGCAATTTAGCTCGGTATCGCTCGACATGCTGCTCGGCACTAGTGATCCGTCACGCCTGGTCCATGCTCGTGACGCCTAGCCATGATGCTCAGTCATCAGCACCCAGCTATCGCTGCACCACGAACCAACACCCATCATGAGGTCTCTTGGTCTCGACACGCCCCCATGCTCAGTACACCATTACCGGTACACATGTCGCATGGATTGCCGCTCCTCGACAACCTCGTGCACCTGGTTTGTCACCTGCAACTATAACACGGATTTGTGTGGTCAGTTGTTTTCCCCACCAGGATTGCTCCGACTACTCCACTTGGACACGAGAATCCTAAGAACAACTACCAAACCCTAGCCCCGTCTCGTCCTATGGACTAGACCTGTAACACTAGGGAGAGACGAGGTGTTTCAGTTTTCATAACCGAAAATGCTCCTAAACTAAAATTTTGAAATGTAATCAAATGGTAACTAGCATGACCCGAACAAGCTTGATAAAGAAAATACCAAAAGAATGATATTTCTTGATTCAAGCTGGCATTAAATAGTAAAAACACATAATTTATTCCAAACTAAACAAATTACCCAAGTTGAGTTTATATTTTCTCATAATGTTAAACACTCCCCTCATTGCTATTTATTCGGCTTTAGCTAGTTTTACTCACTGTTGAAAAATTTATTGCCTTTACTATTTCATGAGCTAGCCAAAAACCTGTGTGATGCATGGCCTATGGAGTATATTTGAAATTATTATAATATATATTAATAACGTACCAAATTAAATTCTAAAATTATTAATCGTGTTTTTTTCAAAAAAATGTAAATTATTATTTAACTCTAATAATACACATTTGAATAGGGTTATGTTTTAAGTCTTTCATAAATATATCACTAATGGAAAATATATTGATAACAAAAATTTCATATTTCAAATTTCAAATTAAGAGCATGAGCTCGTTACCCATAGATTTGTTATGTAGGGCAAGAACAACCATAATGCAAGAAAGACTAAAACATAATTGAAGCAAAAAAACTTCTCTAGAGTCTTAGTGATTTCTTGGACATGTGTGTGTATGTCTATATAGAGATGCTAAATGCTAATTTGAATAGACTTGTTTTACCAGTTAACTATGGCAACCGGGTGTTGTGTAGGCTGTGGAGAAGTTGGGCAGCGGGGTGATGGTGGTGGGAAAGGATGGGATAATGGCCATTTCCCCTCAATTAGGTAGGTAGTGCTGCTCCATGGACTTTGTATCGACTCAAATCAAGTCGAATACAATGCAAGTGGACTCTCGGTTTGGCCTGCCAAACACGAAGCAAACGATTCTGCAGAGTGAATACTAGGAAAGACCTGTACAAGTTGTGCAGTGGGGTGGTGAAGGTGGGAAGGGATGGGATGATGGCCATTTCGCCTGGATTAGGCAACTAGTGTTGTGCCATGGACTTAGCATCAACTCAATTAAAGTCGAATAAAATGCAAGTAAACGCTTGGGTTGTTGTGTCAAACATGGAGCAAATGGCCGTGGAGAGGATATGGTAAAGTAATCAAAATTAATGAATTTAAGATGGTTTATTACTTGTATGTGAAGCTCAAATAAAAGAGGATATATGTTGAGGATCAAACACAAAATTACAAAATATATGATGACATGAATCTTTTATATAAGAAAAATAATCACAAAATTATATTGACACCTTAAAATCTATTAGTGAATTGACCAGGGAGCTCAACCTGTGAGTCTCAACTTAATATAAAAACTCAAACATATATTTATAGATTTTGAGAACTCTTTCTATATTTTTCTCATTAATATCTTGACATCCACATTCAATGTTACCACTTAATATTCAAGTTCACTTTTCACTTATCAAAAATCATTGATATTAAAATTAGGTTAATTTCTAATATCCTCTCTTAAACCTAATTTCCTAATAAAATTAGGTTTACTTGTCAACAATATATATAGTAAATTTTTAAGGGTTTAGCCCATGAAAAAATACAAATGTTGAGAAATTTAATTAATATTTCTCTGAGCATATTTACCTTTACCAAGATTCAAAATGGGACAAACTTTACTACCATTAAAATCCTCTCCTAAATTTCCTCCTTCCAACCTTCCCTAAGAAGAAGAAACTTTTCAAGGTCTATATACAATGTAATATTAGTTAGTTTCACATCAATTAAATTTACTAAACTTATTAGCCATGCCCTGTTTTTTTGCTCCCTATTTGCACTCCATTTCAATTGTGTTACTTGCAGCCTACATAGACTTCCACTAACCATCTCAACAAATAGTAATGTTAACTCTGTTTCGGATAAAAAAGAACCCACTTAACCTTATAATGGAATCCGGTTTACAAAACATAAAAAAACACACGTACAATCAAAAACCAATTAAAGATCCATTGTGAAACTCGGTTGGCATAACTCGAAAAACCCATATGCATGAAATTTTATCTTCCATTATATATTAACTTACAAACCCAATAAGAACTTATAGAGAAACTTGGTTGACATAACTCGAAAAACCCACGTGCACAAAATATTATCTTATATTATATATTAACTTGAAAACTCAATAAGAACTTATAATAGAAATTAGTTGGTATAATGGGAAATTTACAAATCTTGAGGAATAATATATTTTAAAAAATTGATTTCTAGTATCTATTATAAATCTAATGCCTTGTGACCTAAATCTAAAGATGATAATGAAAGAGTTTTTAAATTAATAGTAATTGTAACAATTTGATATGTCTAGGCATTTCTTCAAAAATAATTAGTCAAGTTGAAGATCTATAACTACATCACCACTTTTGCCGGCTCTAAGCCTAGATAAAGGAAGTAGGTTAGTATTAGGAAGGGCATCCGACCATTAAAAATTTTATCAATTGTAATTGTATGGATCCTAGTTTATGATTCATGCCTCGACACCCTTTGGGTACCAAGTAGATGTATAAGAAAAAGATTATAGTCAACCCACTCAAACTTCTTTTCGTATGCTACTTAGCCTTCATATATTTCACCCCTCTTTCTCCCCAAAATTATGGATATAGATTTTTTTTTTCGTGAACTTCAACTTTATTAGTCAAGCCTGGCATTAAATACAACGTAGCTCGGCTCTGATACTACTCGTAACGACCTAGCCTAAGTGTAATATGATATGCCTAATCATTTATTCAAAAGTGATTAATCGTGTTGAAGATTTATAAACACATCTCCATTTATATATTGGATCTTATTTTAAGATATATTACATGTAAGGTTAATTTTTATAGGCTATTAAAGTAAACCACTGATAAAAATATCATAAGATGTGAAGCTTTCATACTCTTTGATGAGGTGGTTTTTGTATCACGGATCTTGGTCAACATTGTAGTAATTGTATATATTTAGTGTTGTAGGCATTCAGTTACCTCTTGATACGGAATCTTCTTAGAGTTCCTTGTCTTCCACTCTCCCATGACCTAACTAATAACCAATTTCAAGTCCCCAACCACGTTTAGGTGAGTCACTTCAAGCGTGCGAGTGTTTTCCTCCCTAGGTTTTTGTGGTCTCACTATATATATATATATATACACACACACACACAATGTCCCGGTAGGGAATTGCTCTGCATCACTGGATTAAGTGGATTAATGGTTTTGGTGGGACCGAGTACCCCGTGCATTGATACCATGAAATAAAAAGCCACAAGCAAAGAAAAACACATAAGATTTTTATGTAATTCCTTAGGGTTTAATATAAATCTAAGTCAGTTCATGGTGGTTTGATAACTAGAAATTTACTATTTCCCTTAATTTTTTTAATTTACACAAAATATTGAATTTTCGTTGCCTTTGAATTAATCTGTATTTGTTAACTTCAACTCCAATGCCCTATTTTACCCCTTTCTAATCTTAAATTCTTCAAGATAACTCTTCCCTATTAATGCACAGGCAGTGACAACTTCCATTTTTGCAAGGAGGATTATCGTAGGGAATGAATTAAATTGTCTTCATAAATAAATAATATATTTTATTGTTAATCACCCCATCACTTCTAACAATCAAGAAAGGAACAAGTGATGTCAAAAGTAAAAGGTGCAAATTTATAAGTTTTTCCCTTTGTCTTGATTTTCCCCCCTTTCATGTTGAGTATATATACAATGATTTGGTGGGTAATTTCCACTTGAGTTTTGCAGTTTTAAAAAAAAAGGGAAAAAAAATCTTCACAAACTATCATTTATTTTAGGACCCCCATATTTGGCCCCCTCCACAATAAAATTGAGGGGGGTATTCTCTTGCTCTTCCAACCATGCATAGCCCGCCCCACCTCCAGCCATGGATTCTTCATCACCTGTTTCATTTCACACAACATAACAAGCTTCTCTGCATTAGTTCTGATCCCGTTCTTCTTCCTCCCTAATAGCTACATTTAACTAATATAGTTCTGTAGCACATACTATACAATAATCAGAGCTAATAGAGAACAAACATCTTATAAGTGATGCAACTTTAATGTTTCAAATGGAATATATAAGCTTAAAAATTTATAAAAATTTAACTGCTTCATGATGTGATTTAGTCGTATAACTAATTCAGCTGGGACAAATATCTCCAATCTAATCGTAGGTGCCAAAGGAAAATGAGAAGCCCAAAAAACATCAAAAAAAAAAAATCATTGAAAGGAATTAACCTGTGGGACACTAATAATGCTTAAGTTTTATCATCATAATTAGCTTCACCTAATAGCAGCCATGCTTATAGCCCACGACTCGTTAAATGTAAAAAGTTAGAAGTAAAGAAAAAATTATTGATAAGACGGAGTGCATACCGGAGAAGCCCTCGTATGGATATTCATTGTAATAAGTACAATGCCTTCCTTCGGCGTCAGAATAAGGAGGACCCAGAACATCCAAAAAAGCACAGGATGTCATAGTAGTAAATCTATGCATGTTGCCTCCTGAAGCAGGGTAAAGTGTGGAGGTGCTGCAAGGAGCTATATAAACAGTATCCGCCTTCAATTGTGCCAACCTCAACCCCGTCAGCCAAACTGCATCAACGCAAGCAAAAGGAGAAAGAAGTGAATATGATAAAAATCATGTAAGCAGTTGAAAAAGTTGATCATTACCATCTTTGCAATTAACCGTAAGCACATCATTGACCTAATCATCTCCTCGTGAAAGTATTCTTATAGTTTAGAATACTTTAGATTTGGTATGAATGTTGATGGTTTTAATTGGTTATAACACTTTCTCCTTGTTCAAGACCCTTGTGGAAGACATCTCACACAAAAAGTGTGCTTAATCTTGTAGAATCTCCCCCATTTTCTCATCGAGCGAGGGGTACGAAATCAATCAGATTCATTTTTTAATCAAAAGTACCATGTTAAATCTTCGGTTTCTCCTCTTCCTCTATCCCTATCCGATAGTTACAGCGTTTGAATCAATAGAGAACATTTTCTTCTGTATGAATCTATATTATTACATTCATTCTTGATACCTCCCACGGAAAATCCCAAATTGGATCCCAAATTGATGGGTTGGTGTGAGTTTATCCATGCGGTTATGCACTCTTCGAATAGGAATCCATTTTCGGAAAGATCCTGGCTTTCGTGCTTAGGTAGGTTGTCTGAGATCCTTTTGATGACCTATGCTAAGGGATATCTATATGATCCGATCGATTGCGTAAGGCCCACTATAGCAACAGAACCGGGGAAAATTAGGCTTTGCATTCATATCCATAATATGTGTTAAATAACATTCTACCACATGCCAATTTCCACTCTAGATGACACTCATACACTCACTCATTTCTCTCTCTTTTCCCATGTCTAATAGCATCTCCTAAGTAATTATTTCCTTGGTCACTCCTAGTGTCAACAAATTGAGATGTGATGGCACAGATATCACAAATTATGGGTCAATAACAAACTAAAATAACTATCCACTTAAAGAAGTACATGTCATAAGCCTTCACCCACCAAATGCCATTCATTGTGGCGAATGACTAAAGGTGGGGAACATCAGTAAGGAGTACAGTGTGACCTAGGGTTGTTCATCTCATCTATCCAAGATATTGCCAACTAGCTTTAATTGGACTTAAGTGTACATGATGATGATAATGACACAAATTCTTGGTATAAATATACTTTTATTAATAAAAGGGGAACTAAAAGTTATTTTTTGGTGGAAAGTAGGAGATTCAACCAATTAGAATACAACAAAATAAAAAAATCATTTTTGCATTGTTTATGACCTCACTTAATTAAAGTCCATCTTTAAAATTAAAGTTTATTTCTAAGATATCAAATTATTAATAAGGGTTTTTTATTAAATTAGAGTCTATCTTTTATACTGGTTGTGTATGGTGTGACATATGCCAGCTCTACAAATAAATATTCCAAATGGAGCAAGATATGAGCACAACTGATGTTTGGATGTTAAAGAAACTTACAATGTGAGGGATTAAGCAATCCCCCTGGATCACAATGAGAAGGTGTGGCCCAATCAAATGATTTAATGTGCATGGAGCCAAGAAGAATTTTATTAAAAACAGTCATGCCAGGATGATTATGAAGGGGAAGCACTGCATTTGGAGGTAGGCAGAATATGCATATCTGCAATGCCAAAAGAGAAGAACAAACATTACTTTAAGCGAATTTTCATGTGGGTCCCAACCGTAACATATGTTAGACAAGTACCTAAAAGTCTTTAATGTTAGATCAATTGAGTCAAATTTCATAACTCCCATATGTAATATACCATAAATTTGTTTAATGTAATCTAGTCAACACATTTAGCCAATGCATAGTCAATATATAATTGTAAATTTATCAGATGTAACATCTATATATGTACATGAATCAGAATGCCTAAGTGTGACAAAGTTTATTTCAATACATATTATAGAGTCAGTCGATCCTTTTTCCTGTGAATATGGCTTCAATGCCTCTTTCTTCAATTTCTACCACTATTTTTTCCTTGCCCTGTAATCTTTCTTCAATTAGACATGTCTATGACCTTGGCCGTCGTGGCACCTTTTCTAATATAGTTAATAACATCCCCAACCATATTTCATTCAAATTAGTTGGTCAAGAGAATTACCTTCTTTAGTTTTTTTAGTTCCTTCGCGTCTTTAACAATTAAGGTTTAATGGGCTCTATCGATGGTTCCATCAACCCTTAACCTTCTCTAACCATTGACACTTCCACCATCTACCTTATTCGAAGTTTCATTACTTGAATTAGTTTCGGCTAGACCAAACCATTCAAAGTTGGATTCTTGCCACCCTTTCTTCTATTGTCTTAGGGCAATTACTTGGACTCATGACTTCCTATGCCATGTGGTAAAAGCTTATGACATAGGAATCATAGAATGAACAAATAACTTGAGAAAATCTAATCTTTATCTGACAACCTTTCAGTAGCCGGTCATCTTATTAAGAAGATAGATCTAGTCTTCTATACCCTTGATGGTTTAGGGCCAAATTTGAACCATTTGTAATGTCTGTCACTTCTCAAAAGATCATTACAATAGAATATTTGCACCACCTCCTTATCACCCAAGAGCATCATGTAGCCCTCACCTCTCAATTGTCTTCCTTAGACATCTCCTCTATACCAGTGGCCAATGTTGCAACCCAGACTATTGATAAGCCATCTCTCTTCAACAATGCTAGTTGTTGTTCCTGTAAGTGTGGTCAAGGTCAAGGCCATGGTTGCAGAAGTGGCAATGACTTCTACAATCAACAACAAGCTATTTCAAAAAGTTCATCTTCTAACAATGGTTGTCCATAATGCCAGATTTATAACAAGTGTGGCCACACAACTCTCCAATGTTACAATAGGTTTAATCAAGCATATCCCAATTGTTAATCTCACATGTTCAAGTAACTCGTCGATATCCGAATGGTACCCAAATTCCAAAGCCACTCATTACATCACTGGTAATCCTAATGTACTAATTGGGTGACGAGCTTATTATGGATGTGATCAGGTTATACTTGACAATGACAAATGTTTGCTCAATAGCTCTATTAATTCTGCTCAAATTTATCTTAGTATACATCTTTAAAATGTCTTGCATGTTCCTAACTTTTTAAAAACTTGTTTTTTGCATCTCAACTTAAAAGAGACGACAAGTGTCTCGTTGAATATTTTGACTCAGGTTTACATGTCAAGGACAAGGCTTCGGAGCGCGTCCTTTTGCTAGGATGGAGTAAGAATTGGCTTTATGTTATTGACTAAGATCACCATTTCCTCAAGGATTAATCACAATTGATATTGGATTGGATGTGTGGCATAATCATCTTCGTCATCCATTTTCAAGTTGTCCTTCAACAAGTTTTGCAATCTTCATTCATTAAGGTACCTCGAGTCAATAATGATTTGCACATATATTTATCATGTCAATTAGGTAAAAGTTAGTCTCTTCCTTTCCAACCCAATTCTAATATTGTGACTTTACCTTTGGAAATAATTTCAGCCGATATAGGGGGCTCTTCTCCTATTAGTTCTAATTAAGGTTTTCACTACTATATTACTTTTATTGACCATTTTAATCATCATACATGGATTTACATATTAAACTAAAAAGTGACGCCTTTAATGCTTTCGTTAACTTCAAAACCTTGATTGAAAATTTGAGCCATCATAAAATAAATATTTTCAAAGTGATGGAGGATCTGAATTTATGAGTCATAAGTTTCAAAGTTTTTTACATCAAAATGGTATATTTCATCGTGTGTTTTGGCCCTACACACCACAACAAAATGGTATTATAGAATGCAAACACCATTGTAGATATAGGACATACCCTCTCGGCTAATGCTTCGGTTACAACCTCCTATTGGGATTCTCCATTTCAAACTGTTGTCCATCTCATCAACCTACTTTCACATTCAGCAAGTCCATGTACATCCCCACAAGAGGTGTTCTTTCATAAAACTCCAAATTATACATCCCTTCGGGTCTTTTTCTGTACCTAAGATCATACTCTAAAAATAAATTTGATTTTCATTCATTACCTTATGTATTTTTAAGATATCATCATTATTACAAAGGCTACAAGTATTTGCTTATTCCTAGTGGTTGTGTTTTTCTCTCTAGAAGTGTTGTATAACAGAGGCAAACTCCTTGATCCTCCTCCTTCCCTTGCCACCACCAGCTATGTGTCCCAACCTTGACCATTAAAACATGTCTCGAGAGTCAACACCACGAGCATCCTACCTTGGCAATGAAATGTGTCCACTGATGTTCCTCCTACAGTAGTTTCAATGCCACCACCTCCAATTCTAGATAATGAGGTGCTCGACCCAAATCTTGGTAATTAGCCTCCTTCATCAAGTAATCTCATTCAATATGTACTAGTTCGGCAAGGATCTTTCACTATTGCACCTTTGTCTAGCTGCCCTATGGTCACTGGTTCTAAAATGAACTCCCTCAAACTCGGTCTTCACTTCTACATGTGACTCATTGTCGTTGTCTCTAATGTCTCTTGATGAAACTGTGCATTCAAGTTATTGTCAAGTAATTAACCACTCGCATTGGCATCAAGCTATGTCTGAAGAGTTCAATGCCCACTCTCTAACAACAAGTGATCTATTGTTCCCCTTCCCACAAATCATATAGCTATTGGGTGAAAATGGGTGTTTCAGCTTAAGTATAAATTTGATGGCTGAAGTAATAGGTATAAAGCACGACTTGTAGCCAAAGAGTTCAACCAATGGGAAGGCATTGATTATTTGGAGACGTTTAGTTCAACATTTAAGCCTATTACAATTCAGACAATCTTGAATATTGTCATCACGTGTGGCTGGCCCATCCAATAATTAGATGTTAAGAATGCATTCTTAAATAATCATCTCACTAAAGAAGTATTTATGGTTCGGCCTCCTAGATTTATTGATGACTAAAAATCTACACATGTGTGTTGTCTTGATCAGTCACTTTATGGACTCAAACAAAGTCAACGAGCATGGTTCACTCATTTGTCCAACCTATTGTATGAACTGGGATTCAAGGACTTCAAAGTTGACTTTTCCCTCTTATGTTTGTTTATATCTAACATAACTATGTTTATCTTAGTTTATGTAGATGATATCAGAATCACTAAAAGTTCTCCGTCAGTCATCTGTTCTCTCGTTAAGGATCATAGCACTCATTTTATAATGAAGGATCTTAGTCTATTGCAATATTTTCTTGGAATTGAGGTCACCAAGCATGGATGTGGTCTCCACTAATCAAAGCTAAGTATGCTTGTGATCTTCTCCAATGTCTTTATCTTGATGGACTCAAGCCTATCTACACACCAACCGTAGTTGGGTAAAAAATTTCCAAGTATACTAGCTCTCCACTTTCAGACTCATTTATTTATCATACTAGTATTGATGCACTACAATACTTAATCCTTATTCGGCCAGGTATACGATATCTTGTCAACCAGGCTTGTCAATTTCAACATGCTCCAACAGACAAACATTGGATAGCTCTCAAACGAATTCTATGGTATCTTGAGGGCTATCTTGATCATGTAATAGTGTTGTGTCTAATTCAAGAATTTAATTTGATCACCAATTCTGATGTTAATTGGGCTGAAAATCTAGACGATGGTCATTCAACTACTAGGTTTGTCATCTTCTTGAGAGATAACTTTCTTTCATGGTCGTCCAAGAAGCAGCCTACATGGTTTGGTCCAATGATGAGGCTGAATATCAGGATTTAGCCACTGCAGCTTTTGAAATCTCTTGAATCATTTTATCCTTTTTGCGAACTACACATTTCAATTCTTGCTCCACCAATAATTTGGTGTGATATTTCAGCCATATATATTGCAGCAATTCCTATCTGTCATGGGTGAATTAAACAAGTGGAATTTGATTAGCACTTTGTTTGTGAGCGTCTTGCACAAGGCCACTTAAAGGTTCAATCCTGTATTCCATGAGCAAACCAAACACGTGGAACTTGATTACCACTTTGCTCATAAGCATCTTGCACAAGGTCACTTAAAAGGTTCAGTTTATTGCTACCCGTGATCAAGTAGCAGATATTTTGACTTAGGACATGGGTTGTATTCAACATGATCGCCTAATAATCAAACTCACAGTTCATCTACTTACTGTAAGTTTTCCCGAGAGAGTTAGACAAGTATCTAAAAACATCTAATGTCAAGATTAATTGAGTCAAACTTCATAAATCTTGTACTTAGTATACTATAAATTAAGTTAATGTAATGTAGTCAATATATAATTGCAAATTTATCAGATATAATATTTATGTGTTCATGAATGAGAATGCACAAGCGTGACAAAGATTATTCCATTTAACGTCTGAGGAGAATACCGAAAATTTTTCACATGCATAGAGATGAATATATGTTATTGTAGGAGCTCCATCAGAATCAATGTCATTGAAATATCGCATGTCTGGGCTCAATCCAACATCTGAAGGAGTCATCCTATCTGTAAAATGACCACATCAATTAGATCAGAATTACATATGTTAAAGCACTTCAAAAACATCTTCATTCTATTGCTTGTGTAAATAAAGGATTATCCATGCTGCTACAAAACCCAAACAAAATGAGTATCCGAATTCAAAATAATTAATGATACAATAAGAGGCTCAAGACTCAAATTTTAAATCAGTAGATAGGATCATATGTGTAACATGAATATGAAGTTCTGGAACCCAAGATATCTACCTTCAAGTTATGTTGCACATGAATATCATCCCTAAGATGAATGATATATACAATTTGCTTGTCCTTTTTTATAAGTATCGAAATAAAATAAACAGGTTGATGAAGAATTAAGACGGAAATTTAGCTACCATAATATTAAGAAAACAGCAATTTGTTTCACTGCAAACATACAACTCCATGAATATGCTTAAGCTATAGCTCTATGAATATAAACCCAATACGAATTAAAACACAGGAACAAAAAAACCACTGATTAACAAAGAACTCGTGATCATTATTACAATTGCAATGCCTCATAAAACTATTGTACCAATAAAAGTAAAAGGAAACCATTGAATTTGGCAAGTTCCCATCTAAAGAAAACATCAAAAAGCAAGACAACTGGATGTGATTCAGAGCAATTCATGCCACACCTACCCAGAACAGATTTGAGCCGCTCCACATCTGCCTCACAGGGGACAAACCCAGACCTAGCCTGAGCAAAAACTTCCTTGCAAGTCAGAAACAGCTCCTGCACCAGAGCAGGCATGGCCGGTGACTTCTCCTGCCTCCTCCTGCTCTTCTTGGACTTTGGCAGCTCCAGCACCTCGTCACCTCTCTTCATAGGCCAGCCTCCACCATCATCCAAACACCCCACCGCAAAAGCCCAGAACACAAAAACAACTCCAGCTCTATCCCAACAGTATCAACAGTTCCACCTGCACATATATATATTTATTATGCCTGGCCACCAAAGGATGTTGTTGCCTTGTTGTTTTGGTGCATGAAAAAGCGTTGTTGGGGCATGCCGTGATAAGATAGGAATGGATCATTGAAATAATAGTTATTTTTTGGAAGAGTGTAAAACCAGGGGCCATTATGTGGGAATCCAGTGGGCTGGCCACCAAACAGTGGGTTTTCGATCTTTTTGTCTCCCCCAAAGTCCAAACGAAACACGTAAAAAAGTGTCCCATATATATATATATATAT
>JAVDBV010069406.1:0-26476 GCA_032619315.1 Piper longum
GGAAGGGATCACCCAAAACTATAGATATCAGAATGGCAAAGGTCTTCACGGTGGCCCGATGGTCAGTGGTGGCTTCGATCGGTCGGTTGGAGGTCGGAAAGTCAAGACACTTTTCTGTATTTTTATGCTACGATGCTTCAATCGGTCACTTCTTGATTTTGTTTCGTCGATCTTAACGATGAACTCTGCTAGATCTCGGTTTAGGCTTGTAGATAACTTCTTCGAATTCACTTTTATCACCACTTCGGGGCCAGAAACGACCGGCTCTGGTCGGAAAACCGACGCGAAATTAGCTCTCCGTGGCTATTTTTTACTGTTGAATACTCCGTTTTCCGCTTATCTGATAGGCCTCTTACTGGATTTTTACCGTAGACTGCAATGGCGAACTTCAGCGAAGCTCACTTTGGGCTTGTAAAGCACTCTTCTTTCTTCAATTTGGTCACCACTTTGGGGCTGGGAACGACTGGCTCTGGTCGAAAAACAGCCGCAAAATCAGCTTTTCGCGACTTTTTCTGCTCTGTTCTTGTGTTTTTTCCTAGTCAGATGGGTCTCTTCCTGGCTTTTTTCGGAGACTGTAATGGCGAACTCCGGCGAAGATCACTTTGGATTTGTAGACCACTCCTCTCTCTTAACTTTGGCCATTTTTCCGTGGGCGTTAACGACTGGAGGTAGCCGAAAAACGGTCGCGAAGATCCGCTGTTTGTTGTTGCTTCGTGCTCTGTTTGCTCTCCCTTATCCTGTGGGTAAGTTCTCGAATTTTCTCCGGCAACCACAACAGCTATAACCGGTGGAAATCCACCCCGATTAAAATATCACTTAACCTTCTTCAATTTGAGCATCAATTCGTGGCCGAGAACGACCGGCTCTAGTCGGAAAACTTCCGCGAAATCAGCTCTTCGCGGCTGTTTCTGCTCTGTTTTCTTCTTCTTCTCTGGTCGCATGAGTCTCTTCCTGGCTTCTCTCCGGGACTACAATGGCGTACTCCGGCTAAACTCACTTTAGGTTCTGAGAAAACTCCTCTATATTCACGTTTCACCTCACGACAGTGCTAGAAACGGCCTTCACTAGTCAGAAAAAACTAGCAAAATCAGACTTCACCGCTCTGTTTTCCACGAATGTTTTCTGCTCTGGTTTTTTATGGGCAGCGTCTTCTTCGACGTCGGCTTTGGTTGTGAATAGAGGACAGTGGTGATGGACAAGGCTCTCCTTCTTTGACGAATGGGGTAGCACCTTACACCTGTGAGGCAATGATTAGCAACTCGTCTTCGATCTTCAGCATCTTGCAGCAGCAACAATGATCCTTCCCTCTTGTCAAGGCAGCAACCACAGGAAGGCTTCTACTTTCACTGTTGTGGCGGGTGTCGACTCCCAGCGACGACAGGGCAGCAACTTCGGCGAATAGAATAGCCTTGGGCGATGATCCGGTTGTGTTGTAGCGGCAACTTCTCAGCAAGGTGCGTCTCCGGTGAAGGGCTTCTCCCTCAAACTTCTCTTCTCTGCTTCATCTCCTCTGCTTCATCCGAACCCCTTTCTTCGGCTCTTTCATGGCGATGGGTAGGGGACTATCTCCTCTGCATTTCAGCAGCAAAGGGGGCGGCAAGTCGGTATGACTCCAGGAGGGCTCCTTGATGTCAGCAATGTGATGTGCGGCAACACCTCGGCCAGGCTTCTCCATGGCAGCAAGGAGGTGGGGAATGACAACTTTCTTCCTCCGCCACGCAACAGGGTGGTGAACAGGGGAGGAACCTTCAACAGCGATGGTGGTCAGATAATGTTGGGGGCACTTCAAGCTATGTGGGTCCACTAGGGGATCACCGAGGATGGATCTCCGGCGAGGGGCTCCTCCCCTTCTCTTTCTTCTCTTTTCTGGTTTTACTTTTTCTTCTCTTTAATTCAGCGAGCCCCCCCGGCTTATAGTATGTCGGGTGGACAGGGTGGTGGACAGGGTGGTGAACAGGGGGGTACCTTCGGCAACGATGGTGGTTATATAATGTTGGGGGCACTTCAAGCTATGTGGGCACGCTAGGGGATCGCCAAGGATGGATCTCCGGCAAGGGGCTTCTCCCCTTCTCTTTCTTCCCTTTTGTGGTTTTACTTTTTCTTCTCTTCAATTCAGCAAGTGCCCCCCGACTTATAGTACGTCGGGTGGGCGTGTCATCATCACCCGTCTTTATTTTCTTCAAAAATTCCCTCCGACAATTTTGGACTGTGAGGATTGTAAAAATCATGCAAGCGGATAAATACAAATCTCAGTAATTATCTAGATAAATAAAAAATCTAAAATTAGCCATATAACCAGATAAATACAAATTTTAAAAATTATCCACGTGACTGGATAAATCTGTTCAAACATTCATGTAATTTTTTATCATAGTAGTTAAAATACAATATTTTTATTTATGATCCCTTTGGGCATTTTTCACCTCCATTTGTCGTTAATTTTGAAGTACAATAGATTAAAAGATCTCAAAAGACCAATTAAAAATTTTATCATGGAAAAAAGTATGATTTGTTTATTATACATATATTTATGTTTGATTAAGATTTGATATTAGAACATTCATCGTCGGAATTTTTCTTTTATAAAATTGTTTTCAATAAAATTTATTTTTCCATTTTATACCATTAAAGTAATGATTTTGCTATGAAAACCTTTTGCACTCATTTAATTGATTTGTGTATTATTTTGTGTGAGCCTAATGTTTATAATGCCTATAATCTAATGTTAATGTCAAATAAAAAAATACTTACAACGAACTTAAAGAAGAAGACCGTTAATGTTATATTAATATCAAATAAGGGACTGCATGTTCTGTTAATGTCAAACAAAGGGTGAAATATTTTTAAATCCTAATAAAAGGTCATATTGTTAAAAATATTTAATAAAAATTAAATAAATTTTAATAATTTAAAATAATGACCTTAAATGGGTTGGCTTGTTTGGTCATTCTGGACTTTATTTCTTATTTTGTGGATCTAAAAATATATCGCAACATTTATTTAAAGCCCGCTTAATTAATGGGTAATTGTGAATAATTTTTATGTGATCGATTTAGTAAACAATAAATAGTCAAACAAATGAATTATAATAGACAGTTCAACAATTACTTATGTGTCCGTCCATATACATTGTGTTTTGTCTATTTTTGAAGTCCGGACTTATTTTCTTATGCCATATCAATTGGTTGGCTGGAGATGTTGTTTTGCTCATTTTATGTACACGTGGCAGAAGCAAATGAATTTCATCTACAGAGCCAACAAATTTACCTCTTTTGTCAATTTTTAGATTTGTTAACTTTTAGCTGAAAATAAAGTGTTTGTGTAAGTTGTTAAAGTTGTCTTTTACTTTGACTTTACCGTCTTTTTATTGGCAATTTCTTTCAGATTCTGTGGGAGTTATGCTTGCAAATCACTGGGACAAGCCTCATGTTTACATTGGATGTATGAAATCCGGAAAAGTTTTCTCTGAGCCGTGAGTTCAGTTGATCTTTTGTTTTCTAATTATCCAAATCATTTTGTATGATTTGATTGTTTTGTTTTTTTCATTTGCGGTCTTTCATCTGCTAGAACTTTTCAGGACTCACAGATGGTTTGAGCCAGACTGCTGGAAATTTGGGGATGGAAAATCGTGAGTGCTGCTTTCACTTTGACCTCTTTTTCATTTATGCTTCAATTTTTTTTTCCTGTAAGCAATTTTCTAAAATGGTACATTCTTTTTCAAAAGCCATAATGTGAGCATTATATGGGTAAAGCATTTTTTCTTTTTAAGGTGGGACTCATAGATAGACACTCAAAGTAGTATTAACACAATATCTTTTGAACCTGTGACTAATTTCTTTAGGTATTTTCGTCATGCTTCTGGAGAAATGTATATTATATCTCGAGCTCTAGCTCAGTTTTTATCCATATACAGGTGAAAACCTCGATTCATAAATGCTTTGCTTAAAATGTCGAGGATCTTTATTGCTTATGTTCAGGATGGAATGGTAGCTGGTTTCCTTGTGCAATTTATGTTAACAGTGGTACTTTTTACTACTTTTTGTGTACAGGGACGTTCTACGCACATATGCCCACAATGATGTTTCTGCTGGCTCATGGTTTGTTGGCTTCGATGTCAAGTTTGTTGATGAAGGAAAACTATGTTGCTCATCTTCATGGACTTCAGGTATTACTCATTACACGTATTAATTTTTGCTCCAAATATTAAAATTCCTTCGGAACAAATAATTTAGGATTCTGTCATTCTCAGTGGGTGATTTGCAAATTGATAGCCTTAGGAGGTTCAGAAGATCATTACTCACACCAGGGGCTTTCCTTAACTTTTATAGTGACTATGTTTGTGAAAGTTTGAAGTTTTAATGTGATCCTATTCGCTTCTAACAGGTGCAATATGTGCATCTGTTTAAATCCTCTGGACGGATAAACATCCAGATAGAGACAAGGCCTCACTTCTTGAGTTTAACATCTTGATTCATCTAAAGAGAGCTCATAAATTGACGATTGCTGGTCTGCCACAAGTTTTGATTCTGACAAAATGGAAAAGTTAGATTTAGGAAAGGTTGTACAAGTGCCTCCATACGTCCATTTTCTCCTTTTAACCCTGCTTGAGCATATATACCAGTCTCACTTGATTATTACATGGTATATGAACTTTGTGTTCATGATCCTCACATTTGAGGGTTTATATGATGTTTAAATAAATACTTTTATTTGAAAGAGATTTGTATGTTTATGCATTTTTTGGACAACCAAACAGAAACATAGCTGTGTATATTATTAATAATGTTCTATTTGGCTGGATCAATTGCGGGATGGTCGGAAATTTTTAGTGAAAATTTTCTTTTTTGACATGCTCAATTGACACTGCAAGAAGTTTACATCTTTTTGGTTTGGTATGAAACAAAATATAAAACATAAGAACTTGTAATGGAATCTACTGAAAGTATACATTTTATATAAAAAATAATACAAGTTAATTTATTGTGTATAAATTAATCATGAACCTATGCCACTTGCATTAAAAGGGAAGTAATCAATTCCTTGTTCTTAAACGACCCGAATAATTGATATGTATAAATATCATTTGTACTTTCTAATTATCGACACTCAAAAACAAGTTTGGGAGTTCATTAATCATGCATTTGGAAAGGAAAGACAGAAAATTTTGACCAAGTTTGTACACTCATTTAAGATATTTAAATTTCATTTTAATTTGAAATAGGTGAATTGGTTGTCCAACTATACCACAGTATAGGAATTCGGTAACTTGTCATGCTGATTCATACCATTACAACCCTACCAAAATGAGGAATAATCTACTATATAAGTTCTTACGGCGAATATTGGTTGACATACACATGTGATAATACCTATTTATTACTGACATTTCCAAACTATCATTAGTGATATTAATGAATGCTCATTTGCTGATACTTGATTAAGTCTTACAACCGTATTGGCTAAAAGACCTGACCCAAGATTATTACTCTACCGAAATGAGATTACCCAAATAGTCTCATTGGCAGCCTCCAGAAGAACGTAAGGCCCATTATGGTGGAAATGGCTAGCATTTTACATTTCCAATATTACAAATCCCCCAATAAGAAAAGCATTAAATAAATACTAACCAGTCATTAATGGCATGCATTGGTAAAATAACCAAATACTAATACCACTGTGTGAACAGGGATACACTGTCAAAGGAAGAAAAATCAACTGTATTTTATACCCCTCTCTATCTCTCATATAAAACGTATCATACATATATTCCATGGTTTGTAGCCAAAATTCACACATCAAGTGGAACTGTTCAAGAAATGAGCCAATGCTTTGTCTGTGTCATTGTCATACATGGCCAACACTTCAGCAACATTCTTTGATGAAAAACCCATTTCACGTAGAAGGTTATAAGCATTTACAAACTCCCTAACCTGCATTAATGCACCATGTATGCATCAATAGAGAGCTGGACTGGACTGTTGAACCAAAAAGAGTTTCAAAGCCAAGAAAAACATTTTTTCATCTATCGAACTGTGAATTAAACCACAGTCCTGTCATCAAGTGGGAAGTATCTGCAGATCTTTATTCAAGAAAAGTGGATCAACAGGAATTTAACCCCAAAGTAAGGGCACTCTCAAACTACCAATTTGGTAGCGTAAAACAATTTATGCAAGGAAAGCCAGCAGAAGGTATACAACAACAAAAGCTTTAAAAACACCCTGACTAAGTGTACTTGAACTTCCTTTGTCCAAACAGATCTCAACAATTTATATTCCAGACTTTTCAGAAAACCAACCTCATGTAAGTAATGCAAAGCCAGTTGGAGGAAACAACAGGAGATAGGAAATTGGGCCATTGGCCAGCTACAACCCTCCAAAGTAATAAAGCCTATCAATTCAAAACAGTTATAGTAGGAAAGTGATTTTTCCAATACCTTAGAAGGATTATCACCGTAGTTGGCAACTGCTAATGTCACGGCTTCTCGACCAAGACCTGAGGCAATGTATTTGTTGATTGTTGGATCTCCTGACTGAGCAGCACCCTTTTAAACAAAAACACTCTCACGTAAATGCCCACAGTTCCACATACAGAACACACTAACAATAAAGCAGAAAGAAATATATTTTAGAAAGGGTTTACCAGAGAAGAAACTGATTCTCTAACTTTAGGGGAATGGATTTCAGCAATTTTGTCCCAATTTTGATTATCCTTCTCAACTTCAGCTAAAACTTTCCTCTCAAAGTCGAAATCAAATTGGAATGTGCAATGAGGAACATCAGCCACTATAGGAGCCAGTTGAGGCTGAAAAACAATTCATTCAAATTCAAATCAGAAAATACATTATTAGGGGAGATTCCAAACAAAATAATATCATGATTACCATTTTCAACTGGAAGAATGAAACAACTTCAATACTTACAGGAGGACTTATTCTGTATTCTGGCTTTATTGCAACCCTTATACCTACTCCTGCTGCAGAAACATATTGAGAAAACTTTCACTTAAAGAAAACTTAAAGCTTAAAAGAGGTGCAAGAACAACTAGAAAAATGCAAGTTACAGCAGTTTGCAAGCCACCTAAATATTTACCATTCTGCTCTATTAACTCCACACAAACAATTCCGATACCATAAATGAACCACATGTGTTTTCTATTTAAGCCATATCACATTGAGATGAGAACAATAATTAAAACACGAATTTATGTAATGGTTGTTATCAAAGATCCAAAGCCTTCATTATTGCCTTGTCTTGTATGCCCATTAACCATAATTAAAAAAATTTTGTTGGCATGCTGCACAAAATTATGCAAAAGTTCTTGTTGCAAAAACCCTATATGGACTACACTTGTACACAAACTGCGAAATTGAAGCGCAAAAAAAATTCCAACTTACATAAGTATTCCATCAGAAAAACACAATAAAATTTAATTCGTCATGGGAGATCATAAGAGACAAATTCTAACCCTCTGCCCATTAACCATGAATCAATCACAAGATGGGGGCCATGGTACAAACCAATCTTTTAGCTTCTACAAAGATCAATCATCTAACTCACACATCAATCAAATGACAACCAGCTTCTACAACATCGCAAAAAAAAAAACCATCTAACTGATCTCCATCCCATCCCAATGATATAAAGTTTCAACTTTAGCCTTAAACAGTCCCTCAAGACACACATGCACCTATGCACGCACTCACAAAAGCCTATCTACATGCACATAAAACAATTTTTTTAAAAAAACTCAGATTCATCATGCTATAACGACAAGATCCAAATTCTATAACCATTTTTACAAATCAACCAAGAAAAAAAAAGAGGGGGGCTTATGAATTTGCAAGAAGATAGTAGAGAGAGAGAGAGAGAGGGAGAGGAAGAAAGAAGCAAGTATACAAGAGGGAGGGGCGGCGGAAGGGGGGTGGTGATGGTGGGGAGAGGGGCCGGCGACGGGTGGAACGAGGCGCTGACCGGCCTGGCCGACTCTCGGGTACATGGGCGATGCGGCGGCGACAGAGGAAGAGCGGGCGTAGGGAGGGAGGTGGAAGTCGTAGGGAGAGCTTGTGCGGTTGTGGAAGTCCCGATCCATCGCCGGCGGTCGGCCTCGGTCGATCTCCGACGCGTCCCCTCCCTCCAAAGACTTCGGCTTTTGTGTCTGTGCAGGGAAGGAAGAAGGACCAGAGTCTATTTTTTCTTAACCATCAGCAAATCACTTATTATTTATTCCCTAATCTCCTTGTTTACGGTAATAACTAATATGAAAAAAAATATAAGTTTTTTAAAATATATGTTTTTCAATATTTTTTTGTGGTCAGAAAGAAAAATAAGCTTAGTTAATAGAAAAATAATGAAATTTTAAATTGTTTTGAATTACCTTCACTAAAGAAATAATTTTATAAATTTTAATATTTTTCAAAAATTATTAATTTAAATTCGATCTAGCCGCAAGTTGGTTGCATCGTGGTTAAAGACGGTCTTTGACGGCCTAATTGCTCAAAGGCCGACTGCAAAAGGGCGGTCACCCTTACCATGAGCTATTACGGTTGACCACTTCTTCATCACCGTTGACCAAGGTCACATTTATCGCCCGGTCATATAATTTAAAAAATAAAAATAAAAAAATAAATTTGATCAACTTAAATTTAGATAAAATAGTTAGGTTAATCAAAGCTAATTGAAAGGTTGTTTAATTGTTCTAATTTATTTTCTCTTTTTAATGATTAAGTCTGATTTTTTTCAATGAGGCCTTTTTTAGTGAAAAAGCTCAAAAAATATTATTTATTGAATTCAAGCCAAATGTAATTAATGTCAAGTCAAATCTTTTTCCTTAATATTGGATTCGCCAGTTTGTGTAAACATAGCACCAATTGTAATTCCTTATAATCCTTACTATAACATATAATTTATAGCGCTATTCGCTATGAGGGCCATTTGAGTGGGTAGGTGACATCAATTAGACTAATCAATCTAATAATATCTAAAAAACGACTATTAATTGTTAGTGACGACTTTGAAGATAAACAAAATTGTAATTTAAAAAGGTTAATAGTTGTCGCATACACCAACACGAGCACCTAAAAACCATTTTAATGCTGGTCAATTGAGGATGTGGAGATCAAATTAATGATTTTATTACAAATGACAATACTTTCTCCACTACTAAAGCATCTAGAAGATGAACAAGACGTCCTGCTTCACAGCAACTGATACCATCCTCACATTCAACAACGTAATACGATGGACAATGAGTTGCACAGTGAGCTCCCCTTGCTTTTGTTCACAGATGCCCGATTAATCAGTAATCACCTCAATTTTGGAAGTATATGATATGACAGATTGTCATACCTGCCCGCTTATCCTTTTCATCAAATTTGCGTTTACAAAACACAAACTCTATCCACTTTCAGAAAGGTTCAAAATTGCACAATGCAGTAGAAGGCAGTGCGATTGCCACTAGCCATCCCCATAGTTGCATGAATAAGAGAATCGGTTTTTTAAAAAATTGGAATCGGTCTAAATTAGTCAAAAATTAGTTTTTTTAATCGGTCAGAAATTAATCAGAATTAGTCGGATTCGGTCGGAATCGGAATTGGAATCGAAATCGGAATCGGTCCTAATCAGAATAAAAAAAATTTGCACATTATACAGCTGAAATTTTTTTTACATCTAATCAGCTTCCAATTATACATTAATTAACTCAAAAAATATCAATTTGCACGTCAATTTAAAAAAATCCAACTTTAAATTCTAATTTACAAACTCGGTGCAAACCATCAGCGGCGGCGAGATTCGAGTTTATTGACCGGCCACTAGTCGAAGGCAAGATCGGAGACGAGTCGACGAAGTACGGTCGGAGGTGGAATCGCAGCGGCAGGCGGATTTGATATCTTGTCCGCAGGGCTGTCGGCCGGCCACCAGTGGAGGTAAGGACGGAGAAAAGTCGAAGAAGCCCAATCGGAGGCGGAAGCGTGGCGGCGGGCGGCCCGATTTAGGTTTTAAAATATAAATTACAATTTTACCCTTAATATATTAATTTAATAAATATCATACCTAAGGCATTTTAGTTATTTAAAATAAAATTATTATTTTACCTTTGATAAAATAATTTTATAAATGTAATACTAAGAGTATTTTAATAAATTTTTAAAAAAAAACCAATTCCTACCATTTTAACCTAATTTTAATTACAATTTAACTCGGCTAAAATCGGATTAAATAGGTCGATTTTCAACCTGATTTGGCTCTAAAATCGAATCGATAAGTAGCCAATTCAATTTAAACCGGCAAATTCCACGGAATCGGTAATTCATGCAACCCGGGCTATCCCTTGCTTTGTCCAAACTTGGAACAGACGTAACCGGGTCAGTGCAGTGCTAATATTTACGTTACTTCTCATCGATTCCACCCAGGCCGAGCGAGAGTGCCTTATTCTCTACGAGGGAGTGAAGACAAACAGGTGGATGACAAGATACCGAGTGTACGAACTAGTCCTTCGACCATGAATTAATTATTCAAGGCACTCCACGCCTACTGGTCTGTTGCTCCATCCAACCAGGTCCGCATTCGGTTCATACTTCATTTACACAATTACCTCTTTATAGCTGTCCCACACATTCGTGACGATATACAATTTGTGTAACGCACCAAGACTACTTGAGTGGCTGGGAGCTGCATTTGTTGAAATTGGCTGTGTGGTGGCAGCTTGGTCATGTTGGTTTACTTATCTGGGTCAGTGTTGATTTTACTTTTTGTCCTATGGATCAGGCTATGACTTCCATTCACATAAAATCATCCACTTATTGTAATTAAATCATCCATTAAAATAAAAAAAGAACATTTTTTAAAAACTACCGTTCATGTCTGTTATCAGTCGTGAGACTAAACAATAGTATGGGCGTGACTAAACATTTGTCCACTAGCCTTGATCTGCGACATGAATAAGTGTCGACAAATTGCCTACTCTTCAAAGTTCAAAGTTATAATTGCTCTTCAAATCAAGGTGGCAAATATAAGCATTCTTAAAAAATTCATCCCACTTCTCATCAAGCTCTCTCCAATGGAGGAGTATTTGAAAACTCTACTCCTCACGCAGCTTCCCATCGGCAATAAACCATAATCATCCTCACTTTTTAATGGTTTTTGGTTTTTCTTCGTGGCCGTTCTTTGTGTCCCAATCTTTTCCCCAGCAAATTATGATTGTTCTTTGCACAACCAGGGATGCCTGCTCTTACAAGCGAGCTCTTGTCCATTCCTCAAATCATTCATTGTTCCCAGTCCTCCCTACCAAGTTTTCCTTTCTTTAATCCCATTTTCCCCACCTATCCAACATCAAGTTTTTGTTGGTTATCTGCATGTTCCAATAAACCGGTTTACCTCTTACCCTCTGATCAGCAATGGCTTGCGAGTTGCGAACTATAAAAGTGATCGGATTTGGTCTGGTACGCTTGGGAAGCCCTCACCTTCTGACAAAGTCACTGTGCTTGACATCGTTGCTCAGTTTTCTGCTCGACAAAGCTCCTGCACCAGTCCAGTATGCCTCCTTTTTGGTTGAGTCTTCCTCGAGTCTGAACATCTCTGGTCACATGAACTGGCTCCTCTTGTGGTAAGCAAAAGCTAAAGAAGCGCAGAAAAGGCAAAAGCAGCTTCCCTCCTTCCTCTGAATCCAGGTTTTGGAGGGAAACATAGCTTCTTTTTTTCTTTGACTCAAAACCCACTCTGATAACTTTAAATCAAAATCTTCCTCACCTTCCCCACAAAAAGTGAGATCTTTGCACTGGTCTGTACATAGTTTGAGATCTCAATCTCATCATTCGCCACTCCAAGCACTCCGTTGCCGGATTCTCAACATGTCCGCTGCTTTCTCTGCCATTTTGGTTCTCCTCCCCTTCCTCTTCCTCGGGTGCTCCTCCGAACCAGTGGGAGACAAGAGCGCACTGCTCTACTTCGTCCGGCGACTCAATCACGGCCGGCAGCTCAACTGGTCCGGCAGCACCAGCGCCTGCTCGGACTGGGTCGGCGTCACCTGCAGCAAAGACCGGCGCCGCGTCATCGGCGTACGGCTCCCCGGCTTCGGCCTCAACGGCGCCGTCCCCCCCAACACCCTCGGCCGCCTCTCGGCGCTACAGACGCTTAGCCTGCGCCGGAACAACCTCACCGGCCCCTTCCCCGGCGAGCTCACCCGCATCCCCACCCTTGCCAAGCTCCACCTCCAATCCAACAGCTTCTCCGGTCACCTCCCCTCCAACCTCTCCCTCTTCACCAACCTCGCCGTCCTCGACCTCTCCTCCAACCGCTTCAATGGCAGCCTCCCCACTTCCCTCTCTAACCTAACACTACTGGTATCTTTGAACCTCTCCCACAACTCCTTCTCCGGCCAAGTCCCCGACTTAAACCTTCCCAACCTCCAACAGCTCGATCTGGCCGACAACCAGCTCACTGGCGTGCTACCCAGATCACTCCAAAAGTACCCAAGATCGTCCTTTTCCGGCAACAACAACCTCTCCGTCATCACACCACCCCTCTCCATCCCCCCATTCCTCCCCCCCTTCCCCTCCCCTGCTGCAAAACCCATAGCCAAAAAGACCAAGCTCGGAGAGTCGACAATGATAGGCATTCTGATAGGCAGCTGCGCCCTGGTGTTCATCATGCTGTCCGCCCTCCTCATCGTCTTCTACTCCAAAAAGAGAGACAGGTTCACCGGTGTCTCCAGAAAAATGGGCAGCGGGTCACCGGAGAAGGTCGTCAGCAAGAGAGACGACGGGAACAGGATAGTCTTCTTCGAGGGGTGCCGGTATGTGTTCGATCTGGAGGACTTGTTGAGGTCGTCGGCGGAGGTGCTGGGCAAGGGTACGTTCGGGGCGGCGTACAAGGCGATTCTGGAGGATGGGACGCCGGTAGCGGTGAAGAGGTTGAAGGAGGTAAGTGCAGGGAGGAGGGAGTTTGAGCAGCAGATGGAGGTTGTCGGCAAGATAAGGCATGAGAATGTGGTGGAGCTGAGAGGGTATTACTACTCCAAGGACGAGAAGCTCATGATCTATGACTACTACAGTCGAGGCAGTGTTTATACTCTCTTGCATGGTATGTGTTTAATTTGTCCTTGAATGGTTTGGTTGGTTTTTTTTGTTTGAGCATTTCGCTCTGTTTGATCTTGGGAGAGCCGGTGTTGTTATTTCCTTGAAGTCATGCTTTTGTTACTAGTTCATTTGCTTGTTAGCAGCTAGTGTGCAATTATATACTTTATGTAAATCAATCAAAATGTATCTTCTTGATTTCTAATCACGTCTGTCGTTGCTTCATTATGGTTTCCCTTCAGAGGAAGGATTTGTTCTTTAGATGTCACTTGTGTCCATTCTTGAGTATGGTCAGTTTACAATATATAACTTAGCCAAAGGAGTTGTCCATGTAAAGCTAGCCAATCAGTGCCATCTGAGAGAATTTAGTTTGATTAGGACATCCTTCAGTTCTTTAGTGCGATTATTTCATCCAACGTAGGTTTCAGGCTTAATCCGAGAGTTTGATTATCAATTTTAAGATCTTACTTTCTTGACTGTTTTGCATTTACTTGATCTTTCGTATCATGCAGGCAAGAGAGGCGAGGACAGGATTCCCCTCGACTGGGATACCAGGCTTAAAATTGCCATTGGAATGGCCAGAGGAGTTGCTCGTATTCACGCAGAGAACTCGGGAAAACTTGTTCATGGCAATATAAAGTCCTCCAACATCTTCCTGAACGCCGAGCTCTACGGTTGCATATCCGACCTTGGGCTGTCACCCTTTGTGAACATTCCTGCCCCATTCGCTCGGCTCACTGGATACCGAGCTCCAGAGGTGGTGGACACCCGGAAGGCATCGCAGGCTGCCGATATCTACAGTGTCGGAGTAGTCTTACTAGAGCTCCTCACAGGGAAGTCCCCTGTGCAAGCCACTGCTGGTGATGAAATAGTGCACTTGGTGCGATGGGTGCAATCTGTGGTGAAAGAAGAGTGGACAGGCGAGGTGTTTGATCTTGAACTGATGAGGTACCCCAACGTAGAGGTTGAACTGGTGGAGATGCTTCAGATAGCTTTGGCATGCGTGTTGAGGATACCAGATCAGAGACCAAAGATTGCCGAGTTGGTGAAGATGATTGAGAATGTTCAAAGTGTTGACACGGGTAACAGATCATCCTTAAACCAGGTTAAAACAGAGGACGACGGTCGAACTGCGGCAGCTGGGACAAGCGGATCGACTCATACTTGATTAAGAAGAGTTTGTAGTCCTTTTTCTTCTTTTTTCTTTTCTGTCAATTTTCAGTGTTTATGTCCATAACAAAAGTTATCTTGCATTGAAACAATTGACAAAGATCACCACCACCAACGAAGATGTGTGCAAAAATCCAACTTGTGTTTTGAAGGCATGTTTAACATGATCTAGTAGTGATTGTTGAACTATGAGTATCAAACTTTCAGATCCCAAATACCCAATAATCTGGTGTAGCCAATGGTTCCTCGTTATCCTTTCACAGATCATGTTTTTTTCCCAGTTGCAACGAGTTCATACAAATAAACTCACAAATCACAATCAACTCAAATTTGCCATCAGAATTTGAAAGCAATTTGGAACAATATCACATATCAACCTCAAAATTCTACAACCAAACCAAGCAAAGAGAACCTTTGCTTAAGAAAGCCTCGACCGGATTCTAAACAAGATCAATAATCAACAATTCGACGAGCGCAGACATTGTGGCCTATAATCAAAATATCACCAAATAATAATGTATCCCAAATGAATTCTAAATTATCATCCCATAGCCGTTCGCACTAGCTAATCACAACAACAGTATCAACAATAAACAGATCAATAAGAGATTTTTTTTTTTAAAAAAAAGTTCCGAAAATTTATGGATTTACTAACCGTGCGTTTCTCCAAGACCTGCCATTAAAAGCGACGAGGAGATAGCCGCCGCTGTACTTGGCCTCCAAGCTCGTTTTTCGGCGGCCGGCGGCGCCGTTGGCGGGTGCAACCACCCCGCCGGCGACTAGATCGGTCGCTGCTCCGGGGAGGCGGGGAGTGGGCTTGTAATGGGCCTACTTAGCCCACTAAGGAAACAAAAGCCTATGGGCTATGTTTTCATCGATGCCGATTTACGTTGTGGCTCTAGCTCGTAAGTTGCGGTCCATGGTCACTAATTGATTTGATTTTTGTTCAAAATAATGCATTGACGAAATGGCAAGTTTTTACATAGAAATAATAGCAGGTTTTTTTTATCATTGTTTTAGATATTTTTATTAATAAAACATGAAATTATAATTTATAGCAATAACGAGTTCAAAATAATCCGCAACATCTACTTTTAAAATAAAATAAGAAAGCCTAGTATTATAGGAAAAAATAGAAAATTATAAAAATTAAAAATTAAGAATAAAGAATAATTTTAATAAATAATTTTCCCCTTTAAATAGGAATACATTAAATAAAACAATATGAATGTACCCGTGTAACAACTTTTATTTTCTTAAATTTTATAATTGTATTCTAGGAAAGTAATGTTAGAGAATAATTTCAAATTCAAAATTAGCGGATATTGTTTGATCACATAAATATAAACATGTATTAACTATTATATTATCACATGCAAAAAATTGTAATTTGTAAATTGGAGACAAATGTATCATCAATTGATTAGAAAAACTAAAACTATGCACATATATTCATGCAAAGTGAATAGTTTATTAAATTGGCATGTGTACTTATATAATATGAAAGTATAGGAAAATTATGATTTAATATAGGTCCATATATTCTCATGTATTAGGAAAGCCTATGTATAATAGTAAAACTAAGAAAACTAATACTAATCATACTTTCATCCATAGTTTTAAATATCTAATAAGAAATTTTATATATAATTGTAAAATTAAGAAAATTAAAATTGATTATACTTTGATGCATTATATAAAGGCATAAACTATACTAGATTTCAACGCAACACATGGTATAACAGGTATAACCAGATAGCATGATACAATATTTACGATTATAATTCCATCTTAAATATATACATATAATTATATTAAGTAGGCCATTCAAATATTGTCATTTGTTCTTATACAATAAAAAAGTTTAAAAATATTAGGATTTCATATATTGTCATGTGTTCTCATATAATATAATAGGAAAGCCTAATACGTTATAATAAAACTAAAAAAACTAAGAATAATTATAGTTTCGATTAAGACTAAATATAGGAAATAACATCTATATTTACTTTCACACTTTAAAACATTTTGGGATTTTGTAATAGAAAAAAGTCTCGACAACTTAATCATCAATAATATAATCATCAACAATCAATATTCTAAGGGAATATTTTAATATATTTTCATATAATAAGAAAGCCTACATATTTATTATAGTAAAAATATAATTAGATGTATTGCATGTGTTCTCAATACCTCATATAGTAGAAAAACATATTTTTATTATAGAAACACTACAAAAACAACACTTATATATATATTCTCAACATTTTAAGACATTTCACAATTTTAAAGTAGAAAAAAGCTCTTACAATATAACCATCAACAACATACCGATTGTCATATCATATTTGTAATCAATTCAAGGTATATTTGTTTGAAAAAGCTAAACTGGGTTCAACCATATTATAAAATTATAAATAATTAAATAATAAAAATATATTTTTATCAATATTTTATTAAATATCAGTTAAAATAGTTTCACATGTTCTCATATGTATAATAAGAATGCATATGTAATATAGTGAAGATAGGAATGCAGTTTGATCCTGATTTTAAATGTAAAACCCAACTTTGGGTGTTTTACACGCTGGTAATTTGCCTGGTTCGAGCCAGTCTAGAGTCAATTGGAACATGCTTGAACTAGACTAGTTTTCAAACCATGAGTATGAGACCCAAGTGACCGTATGAACATTTTATGGTAGCTGAGTATATCCAACATGAAGATGATAGATTCACTTAGGCTACAACAAAACATGAGTTATTAGAGTATACACGAGATATACATATAATTTTTATGAGTTAGCGAGGGTTTTAGACCTAAATCTAGACTGCTCCAATGTTTAGTATCCGTTTGAGATTTTCAGGGTATCTCATTTGCATCCATCTCATGGATTTCAGATCATCGGATTGTCCCTCTGGGCCTAATTTGATTGAGTCGTAGATTTTCATCCGATTTAGTTTAGGATTTCCTCGATTTCTGCATATAAAGTTACTTTTAGGAGTCGATTCAATTTTGACTTTTAAGCGGTCTTGATTCTAACTTTCCGTCCATATACATATTATATAAACCCATAGGTGGGCCATACTAGGCCACTAATTATCAAACATTCAGATACGTGGTGAGATCAAAACCATCCACGTCACCTTGATAATTTTCAGAGATTTTCATTGATTTTTGGAGTTTTACAGCCCTAGCACCTCTGCTACTTCGGCTCCCCGCTAGAGAGTCTTTAGCCCTCCCCGGTCACCAAATAGGCACCTCCATGATCGACTCGTGATAGGCTTTCCATCCATACCTCTCATGAACACATACGGCTACTGCATTCACCACCAGCAATGACATTTTGCAACCTATTTTTGCTATCGTAGTCGCCCTTTTAGGTTATTTTTCGGTGCCAACGAGCCACCTCTGACTAATTAAACCACTTAGATAGGTTCATCTCATTGAGGTCGACATTCTGAGACTACCCATGACCACCACCATGGCCGCGATGGTGGTCGGTGACCCACCGCACTCGACAGTGATTCTGCCTACTCGACCCTGCTCACTTGCCCAGTAGTCTCGTGGTCATGCATGAGTTCATGTTTGCGTCTAGCTACCTGGCCCAACAACTGAGTCTAGCCCAACTAGCATTGTTGCTTGACTCGGAAGACTCAACTCAGCTTGACTCTTTTGACTCGCCCAAGTTAACTTAATTTGTCATTTTCACACATTTTTAACTCGTTTTCATCCATTGCTCGACCGTTTTCGGTAATTCGAGAACTCATATATTAATTTAGATTCATATTCATATTATTTAGCATATTTTAATTTTATTTATTATTATTTATTTCTTTTTATTAATATGTTGTCGTATATGATGAATGCTTATGTGATTGTTTCTTATTATTATGGATATTTAATATTAATCTTATTCATGCTTGCTAAATTTTATTTATTTATTTATTTATCTATTTGTTTGTTGCATGTATGTTATTATTTATTTATATTTAATTATATATTCTGTATTGGTTAATTATGATATTATTATTCATTATTAATTAATATTAACTATTTATTTATTTATATGTTTACTAACACGAGTACATGCGATATTTACTCGTGTACTTATTTAGTATATGATATTATTATTTTATGATTAGAGTATTATCAGTCTCATTATTTGCATGTATTTATTATTTATCTATTTATTCATGTGTGTATTTATTTATTTATTAGTTATTTTCTTTATTATATCTCGATTTATGTGGTGCCTAATTAGTTATAGGTTCATTTAGCATTGTTTTTTTTTTATTTTGATGTATTGATAATGTGAGCACATACCACGAGCATGCATCATATAAAGATGTTAGTATTTTACCTAGCAGTGAGTTTCAATGTATGTTGTGGAGTCCAAGCTCACCATCGATGAGACGCCACGTTTAGAGCTTGGACCACAGGTCCATTAAGACTCTTCTCAGCTTTTATCATTATAATCTATTGCTAACTTAATTTTCAAATCGCATGACGTATTAAGTGGCTAATTTATCGGACCTCATATAACACAGGCCATTTAGACGTATTTTATTTCCATGATTAATAACCCTTGAGTCTTATTTTGAAAACAAGATCAATAGAAAGTTGTCTTTGGGCCTACTATATAAATCCCTTCATATGCCTAGATATGATTTAATCGGTATTTTTCAGTGAGATGTGAGTCGAGGGAAAACCGACAACCGTGCTACATGAGCGGGCGCGTGCCAGTCAAAGGGAATACCGACAACCACACTATGCGAATGAGCATGTGTTAGTCAAAGCGGGCTTTGGATTTGGTGACCGTTCATTCCATCCGAGAGATCTTGATAATTGCACCTTTGATTTTCTTAAACCCAGATAAGTGTGGAGGTTTACGGGTACTGCAATGTATCACATGTCTAGGTTTGAAGTTTCAAAGAGTACTGAAGGCGCATGCCTGAAAGTATTCGGTCTTTATACTCAGGGTTAGGAATGATATGAAGGATGTAGAGGGCTAAAGGAAAAAAGAAAATAAATTGATATTCATGCGCAAAGGATAGTTTTTAAAGTTAACGAGGTATGAGATGATTAAGAATGAGATGTTGTCGAAAATGATGGTTTGTAATTAGTGCCCTTATGAGAGATTGTGTGAAGAAGTATATATATATATATATATATTTATTTATTTATTTATTTATTTATTTATTTATTTAACAAGAAGATCAGCTCTCATGTGCCAGTTTAAGGTCAGTAACAATCGTTACTGACATTTTTTTTATATTACATATGTACTTTTATGATTCTGAGTCAGTTTTGTTAGAATAATAGATAAACGTTATATACACTTGAACTCAGAGGAATTATTTTCTTTCATAATTGTATTTATATTTGATGAGTTTCACGTATATTTAGTGTTGTCTTCAATTCTCTTGACTCTAAGTATGTTTATTTTGATATATATTATTGATCGAGTCTCAGAGATTAACAGCTTTAGACATAACTCGACTCAATCTTAACATTCTCAGTTCGATTTTTAAGTAAACTGAAATCTGAGTGTCACATTAAATATCAAACAGATTATCATATCAAATTTATAAATGGTACAAGGAATGTTTTGTTCAATTGGTCAATTTGGGTTCAAGTACACTATAAAATTATAAATAAAATATTTTATTAAATATTAAAATATTTTTTCATCAATGTTTTATTAAATACCAATTAAAATATCATGATTTTCAACAAAGCAACCTTCTTTGTTAAAATTTTAGATAAAAAAATAAGTATGATAATTTAAAATGGTACAAACTCATGAATAGTACTAGATTTCAAGGTAGTATGTGGTAGATTAGGTATGATTGGAAGATATGATATGATATTTACAACTATAATTCTATCTAAATACATATAATTATGCCAAGTTGAGAGTTTGATGTATTACAATGAATTCTAATAAAAGAGGAAACTATTTATATAGGAAAACTAGGATTTAATATATTGTCATACATTTTTATACATTAGGAAAGCCTACACATTTTCGTAGCGACTGACAACATAATGATTATTATATTGGATTTATAGCAAGTATTGGGTATGTATTTGTTTCGATTAATTACAATTTCATCCATAATTTTGAATACTAAATCGATTACCATACCAAATTTATCAACGGGACAAAATATATTTTGTTTAGCCGGTCTAACTAGGTAGAGCTAAAGAAAATATCTTATTAAATATTAAGATATGCTTTAATCAATATTTTATTAAATATCAATTATAATGCTACAACTATCAACAAAAAAACTAGACATTTGTGAAAATTTCGTATAAAAAAATAAGTATGATTTAAAATGGTACAAAGGTATGAATCATACCATATTTCAAGGTTTTATGGTATAAATTAGGTACAATTGGAAGGCACAATATGGTATTTATAACTATAGCTCCAATTTTATCTCCATCTAAATACCTAAAATCATGCCAATTCGATAGTTTAATATATTATCATGTATTCTCATCATGTAATAGGAAAATATAGGAAAAGTAGGATTTAATATATTGTCATGTGTTTTCATGTAATAGGAAGTTAAAAATGTGTTTTGGACATAATAAGAGTAATTGTACTTTTGATTAAGACTAATTTTAGAAAACAACATATATATTCACTCTCGATGTGACTTCAACTTATTTTACAACTTTGTAAATATAACTATTAATAATATAGCTACTAACAATTATTAATAAGTTATGCCAAGTGAATAGTTTAATATATTCTCATATAATAAGAAAGTATGAATATTATATGAAAATTAGGATTTAATAAAGCATAAGAAAACTAAGGACACATATACCTACTATCAATACTTTTAGACAATCAATAAATAAGAAGACACTGAAGTTGAAAAAGTCTCAATAACATAACCATCAACAATCAATAAGGTATCTCAAGTTCACCTCTTTATTTATGTTTAAAAAATTATCTTTAAGATTAAAATTTTAATATTCTCGGATGTTTTTCTATATATGTTGATATGTATACGCTATAATGAGGTGCTCCCTTTGCTTTGGTTTGAAAACACAAAGCTTAGAGTTGGTGGTGCAGTTTCGGATTTTTATCTTTTTGAGTTGATAGAGACTTATTCCAAGAATGTCTTTAAAATAAATATTATGAAATAAAAGTAGGAGAAAGAATGTGAAATTTTTTTCATATTTCATGACTTTTTAAAAAAAATCTCATAAAAAAATGGATAAAGTGGGTAAAATTTTAATTTTTTTTTTGCTATTTTCCGGATCAACTAAAGTCACCGGGTTGTGAAATTGGTTTTTTAAAAAGGATTAAATTAGTCCAAAAAAAATCCCAACTGGGATTAGGTATAGAAAAACTCCAATTAGAGATTGAATATAATTGGATTAAGATAAGATATATAATTTATTAAAAATTATAATTAAAATAATTTAAATTTACAAACCACATCAAATAAATAACCGCCTGCACAAAGCACTCGTATCAACCTAGTTTACCAAGGAAAAAGAGATAAAACTTAATATTTTGATGACCTAAGTGCCATTCATGTTTATAAGGTTTCAACTATTAGATTAAGTATCATTAAAATGATCGTCTTAATTAGATTACTAAATATTAATATGGTCGTCACGGGGCAGGGAAAGAAGAAAACTAATCAAACAGCTAAACTTCTATTAACTCATAAAGTATTCACACAAGTAAAACTACGCCTAACAGACATTTAAACTGCAACATTTTTACAACGTAAAACATAAGACTAGCCCAAGGATGATAAACATTTTTTATTTTATTAAAGATTAGTTAATATTTGCTAAAAGTCCTTATCATTAACAAGGCAGCCGGAAGGTGATAAAATGAAAGTATTTATTAATATATAAAATTTAGAAATTGGCTTTAAAATTTAGATAAATTTGCTCCAATATGATTTAGCTATTCCAGCCAGCCTGCTACCTTCATCTTACAAGATACAACTAATATTTTTTTCCCTCGAAAAGTCGAAGCCCACAATATAAATAAGGGCCAAAATTTGCTATCGTTGATCGCTTTGCGTTGGGCCGTTATCATTTCGTGTCATGACATTTGCCCATGAACTATAGCTTTTCCGGCCAGTCCAGACGAGAATTTATTTAACAGATCAATGGAATACAGACAAGCTTTAGCAAACAGCTCAAGCATAATACAGTTTAGAACTAAAAAATATAGCTGCGGCAACTATGGTTTGCTGTCTTGAACACAATCCTCGCATTCACAACAAACATGCAGGAAAGCAAGTGCGGATCGTATCCAAGCCCACAGCCTTATGCGACCAAATAACCAATTGAAGTCTCACTTCTTCACTAGACGCTAAGCTTGGCTGCCACCATGTTTGACAACCGGGTTTCAAAATATTCATGAACATTTGCCATATCTTCCCATCGAAAGATTTGTAGCTTAAAGTGCCGGCCTTTCCAACGTCAGATTTATGGCCTAAACATTCTCATTTGCCTCACTTAGTCAACAAAGTCGATGGTGTTTACATCTTTGCTCTGGAAAAACTAAGCAGTAGCTGGCCTAATTCTGCTGTCCTTGCTTGTACACATTTTTACGTGCTACACAACACATAAAATATATGGCTAGCCTTTTCGGCTACTAAAGGGTGTCCCTGCTCGGGTCCAAGTCAACTGTTTGATTGTATGGTAGGTGTCTCTTCATGAATAAACCATGCAACAATCCAAATAGCAATTTTCAATGTGCCCATATTGAAGAAACTAAAAGGACGTGCCATCTCCATGCCGTCATACTTTCTTTCTCTAATAGAATTACCAAGTCAAAAAGTTTGCTACCCTGGGGAACCAAATTTTGACATTCAAGTTTTGTAGATAGAATATCTGACTTTTATGTATATATTTTGAGTCCAATTCATTTTCATTAAATTGGAATCTCTTATCAGAAAACCTAAGGCGTGCATGCATGGATCATCCCCTAGCTTGTTTTGGAGTTCACTTATTTTAACCTGTTTATAACAATTCTTCTTGGGTATGACATACGGTAGAGACATGAAACATACGAGCTGTTCATTCAAAAGGACATACGAAGGTACAAAGAGAAAGACATTATACAGGTCAATATCAAATTAGATGTATGCAAGCTAAAACAAATGTTATGTTGAATGAAGATGGGGACCCATGTCGTGTGGAAGACAGATTGTTTTAGAAGGTCCTAGCAAGACTATGATCTTGGGAGGAATGACTTCAAATATTATAATCTGAATAAGTTATCGTTCCATTTAATGAAGTCCCAATCTCTTCTGAAATAATACTATAGTATTCCATTACCGACTTTGACAAAGTAGTTTATATATTGGGCATTTAACGAAACCTGTTACACAAGTGTGATTCTTACTAGCTTCATTATAGGTCGTGAAGATGAGTGGAAGACCATGGCCAGAAAATAAGGAAAGTAGGCTATTTTACAACTTGGCGTCAACTAAGCAGGTGGTATTTGTCCATGCATGAGAAAAGACATTAGGCTCAGGAATCCTGGTTCTCTCTTTGGCCAGCCCAGTATCTGAGTTCCCTGTCAAGATGTGGGCCATGGGCAGCTACTCACTTGGATTTGTCGAGGGCATGATTAATTAGGTTAAGTTTTTCTTTTCTTTTTTGGGTAGAGATTAATTATTCTAAAAGTGCTATGTTTAGAGGACATGATATGCATATTAACACTGCCTAGACTGCACTTTATAAAGATGAATATTAAATCGGATTCAAGTACTTTGAAAGTGCTAAAACATTTGTCTTTACTCTGGGACGGTGATGGAGGTATGCTTTATCAATGAGACTAAGCATGCAACCATTTTCTGGAGCTAATTCTTAAGTATCTGAGTGGACAATAGCATGACCGTAGTATATATATTGTGGTCGACACAGACCATACAACATTGAGATGTGGCCGATTACTTTCTCTTGTACATGAGCAGCAACTTCGTTGGACAGCCGAGTAAATTTGCAGTTCATTTAATGCAAATTTATATTACTGATGATTAAACTTAAAATCTCATGAATGATCGATTAACCAAATCTCTTAACAGAGTGACGAGTTCATGAGGTAAATTTTGGGGGGGGGGAAGTTATGGGTTTTTGCATCAATTATACATACACACAAATTGAATGGCCAAGCAAATAACCAATAGTTCTAACTCATATGCATAGTTATACAATATAAGTGATAATAATCTACATGAACTTCATCATAAATCTCCATATCCGTACATACAAACAAAGTAGCAGTCGGCTTATTCTCGTTTATAATTAACTCGCTACCCAGACGCACACTCGTAGTAAATAACGGTTTTGACTTGCACAAGCATGAATGTATATGTAAGATACTAGTCCTATCCGGCCCTTGCAAGCTAGTTCTTTGTATCAATAGATCACGTAGCTGTTCCATCAATTTTTTTCCCCATCTCCACCCTTTCGTGACTAGCTAGCTACAAGCTCTTCAATATGTAGCAGCTATACTATTAATCCAAGGAGAAAGCAGCTGTTCAACTTCCCTTAACAAATTAAAATTACTTAAAACAATCTAACTTTTGCATCAAGCTTATTCAACGAAGCTTCATCTACCACTATTCATGTGTAATATCTAAACTTAAACCCCGGATCTAATATAAGCATCAACATAGATAGTCTAGTCGAGTAGTACCCATCATGCCGATTGCCCAATTTGTGGACAATTAGCTGCTCTAGAAATTAAACTGGGTTTAATAGATGCTTCCAAACCCATTAACAAAAGAAGGATTCCAGGCACCCACAACACCCGGTATTCCACGACAAGCTCACATGGATGCCTGGACACGAGTGGGGTAAAGAAAACAAGATTAGAAGAAGCCACCCAATCGCAGCAAGTCAAGCCGGTCACCCACGCTGCCTTCGAGTCTCCATGCACACCCCGTACAGTCCGGCTGTGTGTTGCTTCTCCTTTTCCGCCATTTCTCATTAAACTACAGTTGCCTTCCCAATAATGTCCATCCCCATCACATCTTGTAACGCTAGCAACCTCCAATCTGACCACTCTCAACTCACCCTTAGCTAACTCCCTTGATACCCATAAACACGGCATGAAGCATATATGCCCTTTTAGTTAGTTTCATGTTCACCAGCTCACCAAAGCTCAATCATGGTAGACAAAAGTTTTTGGGTCGAAGAAACTGATCTTCATTAGACAATGTATGAAATGTAATGTATGCATATCTTCATTTAATGAGCAAAGAGTAAATTATATGTGACACGTCCATGCTTGAGGTAAGGACATTATAAAGACGGTGAATTAAGATGGGCATGAACAGTGGGACGTGTGTGGTCTCGAGAACCGAAGCCACCAACTTCAGGCACGACCACTTGGGTGCTTAGAACAGTCGTAAACAACTGTGTTAGAAAAGTTCTTCTGGGCTAAAGATCTTCTCAATACCGAGATACACGTGAGCTCACTTACTCCGGCTCTTTTACTGTCTCCCAGGTCAATTTGAGCATCTTCTTTATAAACTCTTGATCGATACTTTGTCAAGAAATTTTCACTTTTAAACTGTACTGTTCCAAGTCCTTGATGTTTCTTGCAAGCTAGCTATCACCAGCTCATGAGATGATCAGCATCCCACAGATTAATAAAGGAAGGTTCCTTCAATATACATAAGTAATGTTTTTGTTAAAGGTAAGGAGATGTGCATGTACATAAATATTAATTAAAACAAAGGAAAACTGATATTTATATATATAAAAAAGTTACATTATTTTTTTTTATGATGATATGGTATATTTTAGATGAGGCGTAGTGCTTAAGGTAAAAATGATTGAGTCCTCGTGATCTACTCGTTAACGATCTCTAAACTAAGTTGCAAAAGCAGAGTGCATTGCTAGTTTCAAAGAGAAGGTACACCGGCTTGAGTTTCTGTGAAGATTTTCCTTCAAACCGAGCAATGTATTTTTTTCTGATTCTTGCCTATCTAATCAAATTTTTGTTACCCTTTATTCCATTTTGTTAAAATGCGAGCTATTTTGTTTGTTTTTAAGTTGGACAAGCGCCAATCGAAGCTAATGGCCCTTCTTTTCATGGTTCCTCATAAATCAGTAATTCTATTTTCTTAACTAACTAGACAATACATGGGGATTAACCCTTGAATTCTTTTATCCTTGTAATTCAACTATATATATATATATATATATATATATATATATATATATAT